>JARWIR010000001.1:27760152-27912652 GCA_029959085.1 Nemophila menziesii | reverse complement strand
TTATAGTTTTGAAAAATATAATTGATTGGATGATCGATAGGATATGTTTTTTTATATGATAAATAAATGGTTGTGATTTTATATTTTGTTCGCGGTTAACTTCTAATATGACATAGGTCTATATTAAATATGAGAATACACATGTCTACCTTTAATTTTTTACAAAAAATCCTATAAATCTCTCAAAATCTCCTCAAATTCCTTAAACTTTTTAAAATCACATTTCAATCACTTTAAATTTATAAGTTTCTATACATTGGACTTAATGATATCTCGTTTTTTGTGATAGAATAATTGTATCACAAGACACCATTTAAGGGGTTTCTAGAACTTCTTTGGGGTCTTATTCCCTGGTATTTGACGTTTTATAATTTCTTGTCTTGTTTTGGTTGTTTTGTTACTTTTAGAGCTTTTGTGCGATAAATGTGTGTTAAGTATACAACTCTTAGATATATGGATACTAAGAGTCTCCGAGATGATGAGAATAAATTTTAAAATAAAGGGAAACCCAAGCCAAAGTGAGAAATGACCATAAAGATACTTTTAGAAAGCGAAAACCTTTACAGGCAAGACATGGAAATCGATTTAAGAGAGTCACCACGCGCAATCAACTAAAATTATGAGCGATCCCTATGGTTTTATGATACTACTTGAAGTCAAGAGCGCATGAGAGGCAGCATTTTGTGTTTCGGAGTTAAGATGAAATAGTTAATGAATTTGCTATTGTTGTGATTTAGACCAGACCACATTCCTCTAAAACGTTTTTGGGTTGACTTAGACCAATTAAATGGGTCCCACAACTCAAAAAAAAATTGGAAACTTAATATATCATAATTTTGGAATCTAAATAGGAGTTATACAATCAAGCAACTCTTAAAAACGGGTAGAAGAAGAAAACAAGTGTTTTCACCATTTTTCATCATTCCACACCATTCCATCCTTCCATTCCATCAAGTATTAGGGTTACTCTTTACGTTTTCATATTCAAAGCATGATTATTGCACTTTTTTTATTGTAATTTAGCATAAACTAAACTTTCAATTAGCTTGAGAAACCCTTAATGTATGAACCCTAACTTTTGAATTATGACATTTCATTGCATTTTGGGATATTTATATTGAAATGAATTAATTATATTGCATCGGGTATATACTTGTAATTAATTTTCAGCCTTTACCTTGATCAAGTAGTGGGTTGGGTATAGTAATCGTGATTTTCACGGGAGGGGGGGGGGGGGGTCAGATTATGGAAAGTAGTATATAAACGTTCGGTGTGTGTTAGTGAACCTGGAGGTCTTGACTAACCAGATAGTCATTTGGGTTAGTATCTATTTTGTTTGAAAGGGTTGTAGGGCACTCAGAAGAGATCCCTAGCGTCGTAGGACAACCCCATATCTACCTGGGAGGGATTTAGGAAGATTGGAGAATCCCGACTATTGCTAAAACACCAATTCACACGTATTATAATAAACATGTAAAGTTAGAACTAGTGGGGATTATCAGTGACTCTCAACCTACCTTCTTAAGTTCTTATCTATATTCTTTGTAATATTTCAATTTTACCCCTTTAGTTATTTTATTTATTATTAATCATACTTTTGTTATTTGCAGTTTTAGTTCTTAATTATGAAAAACAAAACAAACATCTTTTATATTATATTTAGTTGCAACTAAACCCCTCTACACTTCTTAAAACACAAAAACATTAACCTCATAGTTTATGTGGGAAACGATAAATCTTACAGCTACTTTTTATTACTTGTCAACAATCCGTACACTTGTGGGTAATAGCTCCCTAGGGTGTTGATTTATTTATCACGCCTTTGAGTACGACACTTAGCAATTAATTATTATTACCAAAACTAAAAAACATGAATGAGGTGATAATATAAAATCCAAAAGAGGGAAAGATGTATTATAATTTAATTTTTTATTTTATTTAGAAGAAAAAGATATATATGTCACTGAAAATGGCATTCCGACAAGCATAGCAAGCAATCCACTATGTAATCGTGAGGTAATACATAACAAATCATGAACATCAACAGGTTGACAAAAAAAAAATTTAGAACATCGACAAAACAAGAAAAAAATAGTATCCCTTTTTCACGACAATTAATTGTTATGGATATGGTATTCAGAATATATTTTCAATTTTTTAAGTTGTACCTATATATAGAAAACGAACTTGGTGGTCCTTTGTGTCTTCTAAATAAATGCAAATAATAATCGAACCACAACCGCAAGTGTACGGTTGTCCCAAGTAGTATGTATGATAAAACAGATTCGTTCCAAGGACGGGATGGTTGACTACAATGTTTAGCAAATAATGATTGGTTGCACTTATGAAAGCAAGTAAATAAAATATGTTTGTTTGGTTTTGTTTGTTAAAACTACTAAATGAAAGACAAATTATAAATGCAAGTAAAAGCTAAGACGCAAGTAAAATGAGTGGAAACGCGGTATGAAAAGTAGTACTTGAGAACGCAAGGATCCTCCCAATCATATTTCCTAACTTATGTTGTTAAAGGGCTAAATTGGTCAATTACAATGGTCGGGATTCTAAATTCCTTATACCCCCGTCAGGGTGGACTATAAAGCGATCCTAAAGTGTCACTAGTCCCGTCAGGGTAAATATGATCCACCGTTGGATGTTTAAGTTTTATTACCTCATTGGCCCTAGAATTAGCTAAGTTCGTCAGAATCAATAGCTTTTATCCTAGATTGAATAATTAATTCTATACCTAAACCCTCCGTCAGGATGATCCACACGCCACATATGTGGAATAGCCTAGATACTAATACCTGTTCTTAGTTCGCGACTCTAAAAACAGTAAATAATCACAAATTATCGAAAAGAGTAAAGGACCCAATCTAATTTAATTTAACAGAAACCCAAATTCAACATTCGTTATTTCATAAAATTGGGATTCACCCATTGTTTGTTCTCAAGCACTATGAAAAGCTTAGCTCATATTAGAAATAAAAACTAAATTAAAAGAAATGGAATTCATATTTGATTACAAAATTAAATATAAAAAGAACCTAATTTCCGGAATTGGAATGACTACGAACGGAGATATAGACCCTCTCCAGCTCTTGTAGCTTCTTCATTCTTCCTTCTGTTGCTTCTCTCTGGTGTTTAATCTTGCGGAATGTGAATTGTATGAAAAATAGAAGTCCAGACCTCCTTTTATAAGCATAAAAACGGATTAGGGCTTGGACCAGAAAATAAAATACTAATTAAATGTCCAAGCCCAAATTCTAAGCCCAAAATCCCGTAACTGATGATATGCCTTCACTAAAACGGCTTTTCCCGATGCGTTATGACTCCGATTGACCTCATTCTATTTGCTAAAGTTCCGTAACTCGATAAGGAATGTTTTCTCTTCAAAGGTCAGCGGCTAAATCATCGCTTAAGCACCTCGAAATCAGCACTCTATGGCCTGGAAAACAGATTTTCAGCTCTAAAAATAATATCTTCGGGATTTATCTTCAAGTCTTGACTCTAATTCACGATCTTTGACTTTCTCCTTGGATTCCTCTTCTAGCTAACATCTAAAACCTGTAAACTTTACACTAAAAATACCAATATTACGCGCAAAAGTTTAATAAATTAAAAATGCTAGAAATAAAAAGGAAATTCCGGATTATTGCATATTTAGTCCAAAAGTCTATCAAATTAATTAAATAAACACCAAAAATGATGTCTCCCAAGGGTCGAAAATAACAACAATTAGGGAGACATCAACGAACCTTTCTATATATATCTACAACCTTGATTGCAAATCTGCCTTGGAAGGAGAAGCAAATGCGGTTCTTAAAGCTACGCAACTAGGCGCAAGTTTTCCAAGGAAGAAAATCGTAATCTACTTTGATAACCTTGAGGTTATTCAAGGTACAAAGCAGGTGTCAGCAGCACGTTGGAATATCCAACCCATTCTGCGTAAGATTATCCACAATGCTGAGGAGCTCGGGCAGATCACTTTCCACCACATCAATAGGAGGCTCAACAGCAGGGCGGACAAGCTTGCAAAGGTAGCTAGACACGGGGCAACGCTCTTACGTCGGAATTCGCTTAGTTTTTTCGACTTATCTTCGAGGTTTTGCAAATTAGGAATAGGTTAATGGTTTATTTACGATTCGGTGCCTAGGCACCTCCAAATGTCCAAAAAAAAAAAAACCTTTCTAATACATAATACAAAATAACAAACCATCCTTTTAAATTTTTGAAATATCACCAAAAAATTTTAAACTATCTAAAAATTCGTATAAATCCTTATATCTCAAAAATATCATCTATTAGATTGATCAATAATAAATATTAATTGCATCTTACAGAATAATATATTACCTTAAATAGTCTAGTTGTTAGAATAGATTATGAAAATAATTTTCTTTTATATATAAAAGAAATTAGTGTAAAACTTTTATAATACTAAAGCAAAATGAATGGATATTTTATGTCCTTTTTATAATATTATACCTTTACAACTACAATTTAGATCTTGTTTGAAAAGATTTTCTTTTAACCTAAAATACTTCTAAATCAAATAAAAAATTAAATATTTTAGAAATATAAAAATACTTTTAAAATAGTTAAATAATTTATTAAAAAACATATACATACTATTTTTCTTAAATAGTAATGATAAAATTACTCATAATACTTTTCCTAAAAATCAATGGTGGAATCACTTTTAACATACGTGACATGACCCCTTAAATTTTAACCATATTAATTTTTTTTTCTTTTAATGTTATTACTTTATGAGTTCCAAACTTTTATAATCTCGACTATTTTTTTTGGTTTATATTTGTCTAAAAAAACATGTATATATAGGTTGTTTTGCATAATATCTATAATACAACACAAACTTTTTCCGACAACCCAAATTCTCTGCATTAAGAGAGGTTGAAATCATCTACTCCTATTTAAATCACTCTATTCAATTAATGAGTGTACATTAGTCATCTGAAACTACGATGTTCAATTTACGTCGATTCACCTTGGACCTTGGATTTTGAACCTTGAACCATGAAACTTGAACCTTGAACTATGAACCGTGACCATAGACCTTGAACCTTGAACCATTAACCTTGAATATTGACACATGAATCTTGGATCTTAAATCTTGAATCACACACACATAACCTTTGAATCACACACCCATGAACCTTGAACCTAGAACCATGAATCCTGCTGATGTCTCCTCATTTGTGATAATAAAATCTATTAATGAGACATCATTTTAGGCTTATTTATTAGTTTATAGGTTGATTTTAGCTTAGTTTAGTGCACTTTCCTATTTTGAGTCTTGATTTAGTGACATAATATTTTTAGAGCATATTGGGTTTAATTGTTTATTTAGTGTGAAGCTTTAAAGATAATTATGGAGATTAATTAGAGTCCAAGTCAAAGACTACAAGATATGGAAAGAGATATGCATGGTAATTGGAGGTAGAAGGAAACAGAGTTCAATTAGGAAAAGGAAAAGCTGCCTAAATCTGAGATTCTGCAGCACACGCCTAAAGAAGTGGTAATTACTCCTACAAGGAAGCCGATTTTGGAATATTACTTTCATAGGGACATAGATAATTCTGTGACGATTCTTTTGGTATATTATGGAGCTCAAACCGACCAATAACGAAGAAGATATGCTCAAAACGGTCCAGCAATGTTTATCTTTATTTCCTTACGAATTTGAGTTGGGCTTGGAGTCTATTACTTGGCCTTATCTCCAAGAAACGAATTAGGTCAGCCTATACACTATAAATACAGCCTCTTAACACTCTTAAATCATCCTTGGTGAAACCTTAAACCAAGAGGAAGCTTACAACACAAGAGAGAAGTCTGGAAGGAGTTGTTCATCACTATGTCTTCTTCTACCTTTAAATTTGTAATTTCTTTCTTTTCTTTCATGAACTAAATTTATTTAGCTTGAGTTTCAGCATATATGTATGAACCCTAGTTTTGATTGACATCTATCTAATTTGGGAATTTAATGTTTTAAATAGAATTATAGTTTTTATTCTCCGTTTATGTGTTGGATTTATATTCTGTGTTCTTGTGGACTGCAGCCATTTAGAATTACCATCTAGTAATTAGGTCACCATTGACAACGGTGTTTAATTGCATGTTTAGCACATAACGTCTAGTATTAGGTCTGATCTGACAACCCAACCTAGCTAGATAATCACTATGGTTTAGTTCTTTTGACTATTTACCAATTACAGGAAAAATTTGCTTAGGAAGCCTTATTGACACAGGTAAACCCTATTTGAAACTACTGATAGCGAATTGGGACCGATTAGGGAAATACTACATAATTCACCCTTACGTGTTTAGAACGGCAAAACTAGTGGGGATTACATGCTATGACTCAAGCTATATTCTCAAATCACTTCTCTTTCATATTTATTTTCTGTCTTTTAATTCTTAGTTTTAATTTAATTAATTAGAAAATCAAACAAACATCTATTTTGTCTTTAATTTTATTTGCGTTTAGTTGTTCTAGCTTTAATTTATTTTGCACTTGGTATTTGCATAAGATTCCATTAACCTTCGTAGTCTCTGCGGAACGAATCTTAATTATTTAACTAAAACTTGCATACGATCTGTATACTTGCAGAACCGTGTAGCTTTAGGGTGTTATTTGCACATTAATTATATCTTATTTTATCACACCATAGGCCCTACCACCTGCACCATGAAACTTAACCCACGAACCTTAAATCAAACTTTAAAAATACATCATTCACTTTAATTTATACAAGTTCTTTCAGACACGGGATATAACTAGTCTATAATACAATATATAATTTTTAATGGCTCGAATACTATACATAAAGGACGGTTGAGATCGTCTACGTCCCCTAAAGTCACTCTCTTCGATTAATTCTCTATTCTTTATAGTCATGCATTTGACAAAAGAAAATATCTCTTCAAGCAAATATCCTTTTTTTTGGAAAGTAAAAGAGTGTCGGTCACACAATGTCTATCCTATCCCTAATTTACAAAATGCATTGCACGGTAAATATCCTTTTCATTTACTAATAAAAAAACCTTTCTGCCACCATCTCAATAACCCTTTCCAAGGCCAATCACGTGTTTGGAAAAAAAATCAATAATACATAACAACCAATTTTGATATTTTAGATGATCTACATAAAAAGCGGTTAAGATCGTCTACACCTTCTAAAATCAGTCCCTTCAGTTAATTTCCAATTCTTTCCAATCATGCATTTGATAAAAATATCTTCAAGCAAATATTCTTTTCACTTACTAATCTATAATACATAACAACTAATTTGCATTGACCCAGATGCTTTACATAAAGAATAGTTAAGATTGTTACAACGCCTTAAATCACTTTCTTCAATTAATTCCCTATTCTTTCCAATATCAAGCATTTGATGAAAAATACCTTTAAGCAAATATCATTTTATGAGTACGGGTCGAGTTTACCCTGGGTTAGAATCTAGGGTAAACGGTGGGGTAATATTGGAAAGGGGTAAAAGTTGTGGGGTAAATCTGTGTTAAGGGTAAGATATAAACTAACGGGTTACCCGGGTTTTACCCTTGGTAAAATTCACAATCAAAAGTCAAAAGAATATACGAAATAAAGTTTAAGGACCATTTTGCAATTAAAATAACTTTTGTTCTCCAAAATAAAGTACAGATAACAAGTTATTTAAGCCAAAACCAACTACAACTTTGTTAGTCAATCAAAAGGTATCTAACTTAACTTGAATCAAACAAAATTACAACTTGATACAAAGATCAAAATAATTAACGATACTAAACATGATCAAAACAAAATCTTCTTCTTTAAACATCATTCGATCAATCGACATCAATTATTTCAGACACGTGCTTCACTATAATCACATCAGGACATACAAGTTTAGCAATAATAACGAGTAAGGGCATGTTCCTTAGGCCTCAAATTTATTTAAAAAAATCATTATATGACTTGAATATGTGTGTAATTGGTTTATCATCATTGGCCTCAGATTGAATAATCATCATTAGCCTCAGAATCTGGTAGATATTCATCCCGGGATCACCGGGAAGCCAATTCAACTTCATTTCAAGTGTTTGGAACAAGTGGGCAACTAAAACGTTGCAACTACCACAACATGTTTAATACACTGATATTAAATGAAGGAAGTGCTTACCCAGTAGTTTCCAAAGAAATCTCCAAGCCCGTGTTCATATCAAAAGATCCTATCACGTAATAACACAAAATTCCAGAATTAGTAACTTTCCAAGTTTAGAAAATGGTTATTAACTAAGTATAGATTTTATAAAATAAACTTACCAAACTCGACCTCAAGTTCCTCAAAATATTTATTCGAAGCTTCAAGGGAGATCGGTGTTTAATCCATTAACCAGTTTTGGGTGCAAATAAGCGCCTCAATTGTGAACTCTTCCCCTGGTATTGAAGGCAGATTCTGAGGCAACAGTAAAAAGGGGGATTTCCAAGATATCACGGGCCATTAAAGATAACACAGGGAATCATTCAGAATTACCTCTCCACCAGATCAGCATATCGAATTTCTTAGATTCGGGATCCATATCTTTTACAATGTGCTTATCTAGTTCAGTATTACGCGTATTGCTTTACATAGCATCATGAAATGTTTGACTTTGTCCATCCATGAATTTCCAAGGATCAAAGGATAGAGCTGGAGCATCTGGAGCAACGATGGCAGAGGAAGAAGAGCCTTTGTGATAACCGGGTTGGCTATATTATTATAACTCTTGAACACTTCGATCAAAGACACCTTACTTTTGTTGATTAAATGTATAGCTGAAACTCCAAACACATGTGATAACCAAACTGAAGATAGGACATCTTCTTTCTCGAATTTAGGACTATCTCCATATAGAGCGGCATGTTCATATTAGAGTTCAACCCCCAATATTTTTCAAACATCAGGTTCATTCTACCAGCCATCTCATCCATAAAAAAGTCTTCATTCGAGCCAAGAACACGAATGAAATTATACAACACTACAATCTCATCAAAATGGTCATATGAAGTGACAAAGAGTGTACCGAAAAACGATTAGTATCATCATAGAATAATTTAAGGAGCTGGACTAAAACCAGGCAGTCTCCCAATCTGAAGCATTTGGCATTCCCTATCTAATTCGTTTACATACTCAATGATTTCTTGTCCTCTACTAACATTTTTGTAAAATCCCTCTCATACTTTTTAGCCCCATCAAGCATCATATAAGTAGAGTTCCACCTGGTTTGGACATCAAGAAAAGTTACATTTTTTGAGGTGATATCACAAGCAAGAATAAATCGTTTAAATGTAGCATATCGTAAAGGAGATGATCTAAGATAAAGGACAAGATCGCGTATATTAACAAGTGAGCGATCAAATTCAGTCAACCCTTCTTTAACAATCAAAACTTAAGATATGAGCACAACATATAATATGCAAGTAATCTTTGTAACATATACTAGTATCGACCGAATTGTGGACTTATCTTGTAAATAACCTTCAAAAACACTATTACTACTAGCATTATCAACAATATGTGTTAAAATACGATCAATTCCAAAATCTCTTAACACAAATTCAATTTTTTCCTACCTTTTTAACCTTCTGTTTTGCTATCATGGTAAAACTAAGAATCTGTTTCTTGAGATCCCAATTCTCATCAACAGATTTTCCAGTTACACACATATAAGCTATGCTGTAGATCTCGGTTTTGGGCGCTAGGCAGTCGACCGGGGCCTAGCGCCTAGGCGGGATTACACGGGGACTAGGCGGAATGATACAGTTTGAATCCCGCTGTGTAATTTTGTATATTTAGTAATATATATATGTAGTAATTATAACAATTTTAAATACTTTTTCATAAAATTCATCTAACAACACTACAGTAAAAATAAATATACTAAAAATTGAGTTATAATATCAATTAAAGAATTCTCGAGAATAAGAAAAAGAACAAGAAGACCTATGCGAGCATGCTTTGCCATTAATCGGCGCCTAAACGGCCATTTTTTGCTATTAATCGACGCATAGATGGGCTAGGCGCCTATTCCACAGCGACTAAGGCGCTAGGCGCCTATTCCACAGCGACTAAGGCGCTAGGCAAAAATGCCTAGAATTTTAACTAGGCGTAAGCGGCTGAGGGGGGAGTTGACGTCTAGGCGCGCCTAGGCGGGGAGATCTACAACATAGCATATAAGTAAGATTTTGTATATAAGTCCATGTATATGTGGTTAAGTTACCTCTTTTACCATTTACGGTTTTTTTCATCAAGTTATTTTGTTCAAAAAAAATCTTCATCACATCCCTAGCCACAGTCCATTTAGAAGAAAATTTAAACAGGGGTTGCATAGGAAAGCAAAAGTTCTTGAACCCATTACCTTCTACTATCATAAAAGTATGTTCATCTACAATTACTATTTCAGCTAGGGCCCTCCTAGTAGCCTCTACTGAAAACACACAAGTTTGTAAACCACCACCCTCACCATTCAAATCATCAGGCGCAAGTCCAAGTTGGGATTGACGAGGCTTTGGGGCATTAAAGGGGTAAACTGGGCACTTACCATTTATGTGTTTTTTCATGTTATTTGTCCCATGATTAGTAGAACTAGCAGCATGTTCTATTCCACAATACTTATACATACCATATCGGATTCTTATTTAAAAAAGTTATTGAAATGGTCCTAACAGATAGAAATTGAAGGGCGAGTCTAAGGTTTTTTTACGGGTCTTTTTTCAGGGTAAAAAAGCACATCAATTAGATCAATTATAGTGTGGGATTGTGAAATGTGAGGGAGTAGTAGTGTACCTTGAGTGATATTATCAATCCCAATAACAGTTTCATTGTTTCGGACGATTGATAATATCTATAATATAAAAACAACCAAATAGATTGGTTCCATCATAAAAAAATCATTAAACAAATATTGGACAATACACTTAATTATACCTTTCATCTTACTTCTTTTATTACACTAAATCACTAAATCATGACTTCTTTTATTTATTTCTTTTAAGTTTTGATACACTAAATCACTGATTTAACCTTAAAAATTAACAAATCAGAAAAATAGACATTTTTGAAAATTAACAATAAATCAGAAAACTTATTCACCTTCCTAGAACAATTTTTTAACTAATTTCCCCCTTCCATTCATTATATCTACATTATATAATGTTACTAAATTACATATCTTTTCTCGTATTTGAATCAAAACCCAATCCTTTTAAAAAATTCCTTTTTTATTATTAATTAGTAGAATGTGGATAAGTCATTTGGTAAGTTAATAAGAATGTTCACAAGTATTAATAAAATGAAGGAAAATTTGTCCAAGTGAAAAGATTGAAGATGGTCACTGTATGATGGAAGTTTAAGATGATTACTTAACTATTTAGAAGTTTGCTAAATGACTGACACCAACTTTGAATACGTTTGAAGGATTATACGTTTTGTTAACTTTATAGAAATCCTCATCCTGATCCTAGTTTCCAAAAGACTTTAAGGTGTCGTTAGTTTTTTTAAGTATAAAGTGCTGAATGCTAAATGAACATCTGAATAGAATTTATTCTATTAAGAGACAGTGTCTAAATGATTCAGACTTAGTTTAAAATCTTAATGAAACAGACCAGTTAAGAGCCCTTCAGATCTGAATTGGTCAGAAAAAAAAAACAGTCTAATTGATCTAGTGTCTTAATGAATCAGATTCGGATCTCATTAAGTGCAAACAAACACCCCCTAACACTAAAAATGACTAAAAATTCATATGATTCATCGACCCATGCCAAGGTTGTTGATTTTTCCCATTTGATTTGAAAACTATATGTGGAACCTTGAGAATAAAAAACAAATAGTAAACACTATATATCACAATTAGTCTTTGTGTTAGGGACCTATAAGCAATTAAAAAAAAATATCACGAGTACAAATGAACAAAATTAGTAGATCCAACAAAATAGTAATAGTTAAACATGAGTTAATAATTATTAACAATCTATTTAATATAATTTATTTAATATTCAATAAAATGCGACTTAATTCAAAGTTAGAGTACCAAATGTAAACAACATAAAGTTTATATTTTTAGAACTTAAAACAAATAAAAGAGAATTAAAACCTAGGGAAATGGTGTTACACCGTTTCCAAACTTTGTTCACCATATAGAGCATCAAAAAGGTAAGAAATCAGAACACACCTACTACAAATCACATCGCAAATGGTCTGTACATGCAAAGATTTGACAAAAAACCCTTGATTTTAGCCTTGCATCTAATGAATAGAACCGGGTTCAACCATCAAAGTCGGGAGCAATAATGGCAAGTCTCAGATTTATACAAAAGGGTGTATGAGAGAGGTGAGAAAGCCAGCAAATCATGGATATTTTGTCACAGATTTGATGTGGAGAGGTAGGGAGAGACAGAAATATATACTAGGGTTTCAGAAAATATGTGTTTAAAGAAGCATATTAGGTAAGCTTGAGAGGAAAACTTCTTTTGATTTCAGTAAATAAAGTAAAGAATGGCACAAAGGCCAAAATATAGACTATTTATAATTTTTTAATGAATAGTTTACGGGTTGGACCTATTTAAGTAATGCTAACCCGTGTTAAATCAAATACCTAGCCCAGTTCTATATGGTATGGTATGTTATGGTATGTTATATTTTGGGTTGGGGTAAAAATTACCAATTTTTGGGCCGGGTTTATTTACCTAACGGGTCATGTTACCCAATACCTGAATTTTGCTCAATTTTTTTTTTTGGTTACATGGGTTCCGGGCAAGCTTACGCGCACCCGACTAATCCCACGGAGATATACATGCCTCCCCATATATATTCTCATGGTAAATCATAACTAGGTGACCCATGTTCAGGGAGGGGTTCGAGCCTTGTACCTGAACACATGAAAATGAAAATGAAGTAATTAATTACCTGAATGAAGCAGACAATGTTCATGAAAATGGATCCCGGTATGGATTGTAGAGGTGTAGCTTTTCGAAAGGAGTAGAAAACAAATCTTTTTGTAAACATATAATTTTCAATTTTCTTTTTAATTTTATAAATAGGGCAGAGCCTCGTACTAATAACGTTTTATAATATTAACGATGATATATCGAAATATAAAGAAATATGATCTCAAATACACGGTAGAATTCAGAATGATTACAATATGATAAGAATATTATTATATATATATATATATATGAAAACGTAAGTAGCTGCGCATCTACTAGATTAAGCTGTTGCGAGGTTTAAGCTGCTACACAGCTACCCGCTTCATCATAAGCTGCTGCCTGCACCAGTTGTCTGCTTCATTATAAGTTGGTGCAAGTCATTTCTACACGTTATAACTTTATTAGAAAATACCCATCAACAATTAAATAATTCATGGAATAATAATAGAGATATTAGCTTAAAAGGTCCACAAACCCAATAACCCACCCTCAAAGAGTCTAACCTATTATATCACCCAAGAAGGTACAGCGTTTTAATAGATATACAATCCTTACCCCTGTAGTTAATTGATCTTATCAGATTTCTTCCATAATTATCTCAATCCATATATATCATTTTGTAACTATTTTCACTTTTATATCATATCTAGTTAATCCCACAATAAAAAAAATCCATTCATATAAATAAATCTCTCCTGCCACATAACTCTATCGTATTTAATCATTTTCTGGCCATTTTCATGCCCATCTATAAGTCCAAATGTCCTTCTATTAGCCGCTGAAGGGAAGGGTGTTGATGTTAAAAAGTTAAATGGGTCACCAACCAAGAAAAAAGAAAAAAACAAACCGAAAAACAAGGTTGAAGATGCAGGATTTGAAAATTCTGGAGTCAGGTCAAGTGGATCTGATGATGAGTCATCTCCCATTCTGGATCTTATGATCCTTTTGTTTTGTTCCAAAGAACAGCAGTCCACGTGGGATGTTTGTTCATAGAATTTCATGTTGCAGAAATATCCAGCTTATGAAATAGATTGGCCAGCTTTATAATATTTTAGTCAACGTAAACAAATTAGAAGGTTAATTATTGATTATGTATGTCATAATATCTGGTAGCAATAGAAGAAGTCCATTGCAAGGCTTGTGGGGGTTAGTTAGCTTTTGTATTTATGTAAAATCTCTTGAAAAAGTCAGCTGAATTTTTTCTTGGGTTGACCTAGAAGGGATTGCACGCAAAATTGCCAGTCGAGGTATCTTCTTAGCTAGTCGACCCGAAACCGCGAAAAAAAACTATCGATATGCTTTTCTCAATGGGAATGGAGAAATCTATTAGAAAAGAAACTCTTTTCGATATGCTTGTTGGAAGTAAGCTTTTCTCATTAGAGATGTCAAAAACCGAAGTTATTCTGTATCTGATGGGTTACGTGTGGAATATTAGTGGTGTGCTAGTTAACATCGGTGGGTTGTAATTATATTCAATCTTCTGTTTCTGATGGGTTATGTGTGGATATTAGTGGTGTGCTAGTTAACATCGGTGGGTCGTAATTAACATGAAATGTTCAATCTTCTGTTTTTTATGGGTTATGTGTCGAATATTAGTGGTGTGCTAGTTTACATCGGCGGGTTGTAATTACTGGTGTTTTGGACCGTATGAAAAAAGGACGGGTTACTGGGGTAGTTATGGTGGTGTGTATATAGAATTGAATGGGTTATATACGACAGATTGGACTTTGATCTGATTATCCGGATTACAATAAAATAAATATCAAAGATATATAATCATTGATTTTTTATTTGTTTTATTCGTTTTGTTTTGTACTTTAATTTAATATTTTTGGCATTTTTTTTTGTTGATATTAATTGATTGGTTGCATATAATTAGAAAATTAGTTTTGGTAAGTCAAAAGATATTAATAGAATAGAAAAGCAATCTAGACTTTTTGAATGGATTGCTTATAATGTGCAATGACAATAATCCGTGGGCTTGTAAATCAATCCCCCATAATAATAAGGGGCAATTATAAATAAGAGCCACTACAACATAAGGTTTATAAAAAAAGTCCCCACCCCTAACTATCCATTCCCTATCTAACTAAATACCAAAAAATCCAATAATACCCCTCCCTCTATATCTATACCTGTATCACAGTGAACCCAAGAAACCCATTCCCCCTTCCTATTAGGTTTCAAATCTGAAACCCACCCCCACCCCCACCCCCCGCTCTTCTCTATCCTGTAAAACCATGTACTCTCCCTCGTCTCTCTCATACACCCGCCCCCATCAGCACACCTTCCCCACCATCCTCTCTCACCTTCTCCCTCTATTCTCTGTGTTCACTGTACCACCATCAGAAACACTCGCTGGCAGAGAAGACCACCACCATCGCCGGAGCTCCTCACATCGCTGCTGCTGGACCTTCTCACCTCGCATCGCCGCTGGATCTCCTCACCACCGCTGCTGGACCTCCTCACCACCGTTGCTGGACTTCCTCGCCTCGGTCTCCATCAGATTCGTGCACCAGATCGAGAACAACACCAGCACTGCGTCGAGGACAAAACACCACCTCCCCCAGCTGCTTCGAAGGCCACCTCAGCTGTGACGAGCACCACCACCAAATCCAGATCTCACCACCACACCCTCGCTACTCCACCACACCCTCGCCGCCCCACCTTAGCCATCATCACCTCCCCACAGTGACCTGCGTACCTTCCCACCATTGCCGCCGCTCCTGGCCTCCGAGGCGCCGGAGCGAACAGATCCACCACCATGGCTGCGAACCAAGCCCTCACGACAACGAATAAGAAACCCTGAGATGCAATTAGTTTTTTTTTGTTTTTATTTTTTTCATTTGATTGGTATTTGTTGCAGTTTATTTGTCATTTGTTTTCTTTTGCAGGTGGATGGGTACAGCCCCTTGACTGCTGCAGCAAATCTGGATCCGAATCCAGATATGTTAGGTGATACATTTAGGTTTTGTTTTATTTCTTATTTTTGAATGTGCTTTTTAATTTAATATATTTGTTGTCTTTCGCATAATCGTTGAACCCCCACTGGGCACAGCCCCTTCACAGTCCAAAAATCGCATCTGTGTATAGCCCCATCTAGATCGGGCAATGTGCACGTTCCCATGAGCGCCTTAGAAATCCTATGCTATTGCTTCTATGCACGTACCCTCCACCGTATGTCGCAATGTGCACGTTCCCGTGAGACTGAATTTCCTATTGTACACGTTCCCATGAGACTGAATTTCCTATTGTACACGTTCCCATGATATCGTATTTCCTATTGTACGCGTTCCCATGATACCGTATTTCCTATTGTACACTTACCCATCTAGTTGTTGTATAGACTTTTACTTGGACAGTCCATTGAAGAACTTAATAAAATTTAATACACTAAAAAAATTAAAGAAAATACACACATCTGAAGTTACGCGTAAAATGGGTCTGTACCCAGTTAAACCCCGATGTGCGCGTACCCATTACGAAAGTAACTATCCTCAGGGGTAAAAAGGTAATGTTAAATAACTAAAAAATCCAACTAAGGACTTTATAAGAAGTCCTAACTAAGTAGGACTTTAAAAATAACTTTTGGCTGATTTAGGATTCTATTTGTAATTTCCTCTAATAATAATACTATATCAAGTACTTTATCATATGTTGGGTTTCGAAAAAAAAAAAAATCATATGTTGGGTAATTGAAGAAAAACAAAAAAAATATCATATGTTGGGGTGTTGTCGGTAATTAACCCATCAATTTGCTACAATAATGATGTCGGTAATAGAGGTTGGAAAATTACAGTTTGCACAATGTCTTGTTTTGTAGTAGAACTAATCAACTCTTTTGACTTCTTAATACTCAACTTAACTTTAATTCGACAAAATTAAGTTTAGATTATTATTTGGTTAAAATATTGTACCAATCGTGATCATTGTTTTATGTAAAACAAAAAATAATAAAATAATCATGATCCCACTTTTTTTTTTTTTTAATACATGAGAGAACCACTTTAGACTCGGAGTAAATGACTTCAATGAGATTCGATCCCAAGACTTCTTGGTCTCTGCGGAATAACTTAACCACTAGGCCAACTATCGATCTCTATAATCCCACTTTTTCCTTGATGAGAAAACGTAGATTCACTTAAATTATTTTATTAGCTGTTTTAATTAGTTGATTAAATTTGTGTCCAAATAATAAAGGTTAAGACCTAACAAATAAAAAACAAATTCGTTATTTTTTTAATAAATTTTAAAAATTAAATAATGAGATTAGAATTTTACTTCAAAATATGAAATATGAGAAAATATTATTTAACTTGTCAACGATATTTCCACCTAACAATCTTTTTAGTAATGATAACTATGCTTTATATAATAAAATATAGAAAAAATTTGCTGGCGATTTTTTTTTTTTGAAAATTTGGACCGATATTGTGTGGAATATAGGAAAAATGTTTTTTTTTTCTACGAGGTTTAAGGTATTTATTAAACACCCCCATATTGGAACAAAAAAAAAAAAACACCCCCATATGATTTAATTATTACCCAAATTCTTCCATGACATTAACTTACACCAAACAAGTCTTTATTAATTTAATTTTCTAACTGATTTATTTTTGGAAAAAAATACATAATTAAAAGTTACAAAATCTATGTTATAATTTAAATAAAATTTACACAAATTATAAAACTGTTAGTTAATATGATCATCTATATAATATGTTGACAATATGAATAATTATATTTTAATAAACATTATATGTGTTATATTTTTTAAAAAAAATATTAAATTTATTCTTACACGTGTACAAGTACAAAAAATGTATCTTATTATTTTGAACAGTGTATAAATTATTGAGTTTTAAATTATAATTTTTGTATGTAACTTATATTTTAGTTGTAAGTACTTA
Organism: Nemophila menziesii; assembly: GCA_029959085.1. Taxonomy (NCBI): domain Eukaryota; kingdom Viridiplantae; phylum Streptophyta; class Magnoliopsida; order Boraginales; family Hydrophyllaceae; genus Nemophila; species Nemophila menziesii. The sequence continues at coordinate 27,894,775 of JARWIR010000001.1, read as the reverse complement.
TACATATTTGTTTTCCTAAATATGGATCTAGCTAGGGTAAGATTCATTGATCATTTCATATAGGTACCAACAACGAGTGGGGATTCAACTATTCGGGTAAACATCTTGTGAACAGGGGGAGTAGGTCCGTTGAACTCCATACCTACGGGGTAAGACCTTAGATTACTCCTTAGATAATATTTGAGTGTAATCACTAGAGAGAATAGGATAGATGAGGAGTAGTTGGCTTAATGATTGTTATGTTATATATATTTTCCCCGCCTCTAGGTGGGGATGATATGTATTATGGAGGCTACTTGTCCTCCAATAATCGCATGATAACTCTAGAGGGAGCTCTGGAACCCGAGAAACACTAAAAATATTCCACTTTTACGATGCACACATCCACAACACAATGTATAATGCTAACTTAATATGATAACAAAGGCAACCTGAGTCACTACATGGTGCGTCCCATAGGCCAATCCAGTACCAGGTGCGACTCTATGACCTACAAACCATTAATCAAAACCTTAGTATGTGACTCATGACTAAGTTATTTGGCTATGAGTATAATACTCTGATATCCAGATGTAATAACTTTATTGGCCCAACTAGATAGATTTTGGTATAGTAGGTGGCTTTTTGACGCGTGTTTGTGACTTATGAGTACATACGATATTTTACTACTATAATATATGCTTTCACATCGTATAAAAATCACATCTAAAAAATATTTAAATATTTAATGAGTGTTTATATAAATAATTAGTACTCTAAAAATAATTAATTATTTTTTATATCATTATTTTTAATATAATATAAAAAATTTAGTAAAAATGTTTGGTACTGAGCCAAGAAAATATAATTATTTGACTAAAATATATTATAAATCTAAATTTTTTATTTTAAAAGTTATTAAATTTAGATAATATTTTGATATGTTTGGCATAGTTAATGGCATGGGGAAATATGGGTAATATTTAAAACTCATGGGGGACTTTGGGAATTAGCTCAAACCTCATGGGGAAAAATGGCATTTTCCCGTGGAATATATGTGCTACTCTCACCCCTAAACATGCGATCATTGTTTGAGTGACGTTACAAAAAAAAGTTTTGAGCAAAGGATATAATGATGTATATGGAGTTAGATCAAATTTATGGGTTGTGTGGTGAAAATTTTGAATCGAAAAAATATTATTATTTTTGAATGTACTTTTATATATAACATCTGCGATGAGGTGGAAAATTTGTTGAGTATTAAAAAAAGAAATGAACAATATCTTGATCTCATTTAAATAACTAAAGAAATTTTAAAGCTTGTAAAAATTGAAGGAAGAAAACGCAGCGAGTTACTTTTATTGTTAAAGTTAATCACATTTGTCTAGTAAGAAATAATCTTATTTTGAAAGACGAAACACCTTCGAGAGTGTCGATTATCAAAAAGAATTAAAGTGTGCATTTTCTATATTCTATTCATATTATACTTTTATCATTCTTTCATGAATAATAATGAGAATTAAATATATTTCATTGAAATATATTAGTGAATAGATAGATATTATTTTAAATTTTTTGACTAGAAAAAAATTATAATTTATACAATGTACAATTTTTATTATTTTAATACAACCGTTTAAAAAAAATTAAAACCATATACAAAAAACATTTAAAATTTGAATCTTATTAAATTTAAAATAGTTTTGAATTCAAAATAATTCTTTGATTCATTAAACAAACCATAATTATAAAATAAGTCTTCAAGAATAGGTAATTCTTAACTCGCAAACTATCTAAATAAATGTATAACTTACACATAAATTCGTTAGGATAATCATATTAAAAAAAAAATTTGAACATATATAAATCTTGAAGTGTCACTTTAATCTCAATGATGTAAAGCGCGTCTTTTTTTTTGTCAAAACAATAAAAAAAGTTACAGATTCCAAGTATTACTTATATGTATGAAGAAATTAAAAGTGTTAATGACCGAAGTATCCTTCCATCCGGAAATGTCAGTGTTTTTTTAAATACACTTGGCGAGTACGTCAGCCGTGGAGTTAAACCTTCTATTGATATACGAAATTTTCCAAAGAAGAAATTTGTTCAGCCATCTTTTGATCTCCTCAACAATGGGTTTTAGGCTCCAGTGGAGCCTATTCGGATTCGGAATACTTGAACAAGCTCAAGGTTGTCCGAATAGAAAGAACTAATCTGAATGCTAAGAGATCGAACCGATCTCAAAGCCAAATAAAGTGACCATGCTTCACCTTCTATAACAATTCTAATTTGACTAATGTTCCCCATTTTATCAGCACCAATTGCAACAACCGTTGTTGGCTCCCATTTTTTCGTAAATGACGTATCGCTAAACCAGACCATTTCACTTCATCACTTACTGCCGGATTATTATCTTGATTAGAACTATCATCACTCGAAGGTCGTCTTACCTTAGTGATGTTATTTTTAGTTGGATCAAAGAGTCGTGACAATAGTTCTTTCGTATTTTGAGTAATCAGAGATACCGCCCACTTTTTTTTGTCGAAAAAGCCTCTCATTCTTTCTTTCCATATATTCCATGCTGTTATAAGTAGGATTTTCGTAACTATATTTTTATCCCATCCATTATCTGTATAATTATTTATCGTAATAATTAACCAATCCCCGAATGTCCTTTATATTCTCTATCTAATTTAATTTGTAAAGATGACCCAGCCCACGCTTGAATACTAATGGCATTTAAGAATAATTTGTTCACAATCTTCTGTTCCCAATTCGCACCATTCGCAAGTCATATCATCAAGACATTTCCTTTTTTTTAAGATTTTCTTTAGACGCAAGAATACCATAACAGATTCTCTAGCAAAAATTCCTAATTTTTTATGGAACATTAGCGTGCCAAATTTGAGCCAATCGAGTAGAGAGGAGACGATGATATTGAGTTTGAGTCCTTAAGAGAAAGAAAGTGTGATTAAGGAACTGACGATGTCGCACCCTATTTAATTCGATATTCCTATACCCCAGATGAGCGAAGCTTCTAAGCACTTATTAGTTGCTGCCAGAGTAAACATGCCCGAATTAACACATTCACAAAAGAGAGTATTCGAGGAAGAGATAGATATAGCGCATGTGATCTTTGATTCGGTAATACATTTTTCAAGTGCACCACGGTCGATGTTTCATTTGAAGTACCCAACAACGATGACGATGCTAATGAGGAAGGTGAATGTGAACCACGGTGAAAATGAGAAACTTTGGTACCGTACAAGCAACAACATCAATAATGAGTTGATCAATACGATTCTTAGAGAAGCGTGTGCAAAGAATACTCCAAATATAGAGTCTTCTCATGAGAAGGTCGAGAAGGAATCAAATTCAAGAGAACAGTAACTTTCATGGCAAGAAATGGTAAGTGAGTGATATGACCGAGTAGAAGCAACTCAAACTTTCTTGGCAGACAATGTGGCGCAAACAAAATGTGCATCATTGCACCACTGGAGCAATTTCATCACGATCTAGCGAAGGATCCATCTATCCCTATCTTGGGTATTGATCATGTTAGACAATAAGCCTTGAGAGTACGTTTTCTCCCTTACTTAACCTTTCATTATTTGTAATATATTTGTTAGTTTTAAAATTTTTATGGAGTCAGTTTTGAGTCGTGGGGACACGACTCATTTTTTTGTTTGGGGTCTGGGATTCGTTGTCCTCATTCCCATTTTATGTGATCAACTTCTTTTTAGGTGGAAATAAAAATTGTTAGTTGTGGAATATTGATGAATAACTCGCTTTGCCGTTAAACTACGTATAGAAAAATATGGTAATTACACTGTTTTTTACGAAAAAAAAAAGATAGTCCCAAGGGCTACGACCGGGTAAATGTTAGCCTAACAGAATGTGTATAGTGGCCTAAAAGCATAAAATTTAGCGAGTTAATGATAGTTAAGTTCTTTTTTATGAACTATTTGATATTGTACACTTACGAGTGCAACATCATAACACGCCTTAAAAGTAAAGAAAGGATTAGTGAGCAATGCGCTTGAGGTAAGTTTGAACTTGGGAAGAATGAGTGGTGTGTAGAACGTGAGGTTTGAGCTACTTGAAAACCCATTCAATGGATGCGGTATAGGATTAATGAAATTTCATAGGTGGGAAAGTGATTAAGGCGGTTCTTTGATAACCCTATGTTGTCATTTAGCTTGCAGACCAAGTATTATTGAATTATTATCTGTCTCATCCGTCTCTAGCTTTTCATAAGCCTTTATTAGCCACATTATAAGCCACCCCCTTAGAATATAGGACTTTTCCATACGACTCACACTCGAATTGCGATGCTAAGACAATCGTCTTTAGAGCTTGAGTTTGGGGTGGTGGGAACAATTATGGGAAATACTTGGGTGGGTTTTTGAGCTTGTATTCATATGTGCCATACTGATGATGCACTATTTATTGCAACCCTTTGGTGGGGTCTACTGAAAAAGAAAAGAAAAATGCTGAAAGAAGTAGCATGACATATCACATAAAAAAGAGAGTCATCACTAACTTGCAAAAGAAAAAAAATTAATATGAAAAAGAATTGAATGAAAACGGACTTGCATTGTGGAATTTTATGTAATCATCATGATTTTTAATTGGGTTATTTGGGATGCTACACATCAATTGGGTTGAGTGAGAACACTTTTAAGTGTAAACTCAAGCTCTAGGATGATTTGTTGATGACTAGTGAGGAGAGAGCCAAAAACTCACTCTACATTATACAAATATAAGATCATGATATGCCTAAGCCAACATTACGACATTAAAGACCTTATGATTCTTAAATATGTGATCTAAAATCTATTGAGCTAATAGAGAGTAGTTATACGGAACATTGGATATTATATTAGGATTGAGTAACACCCTATATCATCCACATCAAACTTAGAGAAAAACCTATCCTTCGTGCATTGCGAAGCTAATCTAATCTTGAACTTATATTGTGCTGATTGTTTTGTATGATAAGTGTGTATTATTTAGTTTGTAAATATTATTACATGAAACTTGCTAGGTAGTTTCTTTGGGATCATTCTTTTTGTTTCTTCTTCTTCTCACATGTTTACTTGACTTAGTTGATAGAGACTTCCCTACTATTTCTTATTTGTTAGTTTGTCGGGACAACAAAACTTTAAGTTGGGGGTCTTGATATCTCCATACTTGTGATAGATTAATCTAGTCATGAGACATCATTTAGATTCACATTGTTCTTAGTTGAGGAATTTTCCCTATTATCTGATAGTTTCTCGTTTCTTGTCTAGTTTCGGTGAATTGTTACTTGTAGAGCTATTTCTGCGTACTATGAGTGTTAAGTGTGAATTTCTTAGGTACATGTATGATATTAGATACCAAAGAATGGTTAAGAAGTCGATAAAATAATATCAAACGCCGAAGGAAAGAGTTAAAGGACAAAGAAGTCGTTTTCAAAAAGTGCAAGAGTTGTTGGCCAAATTTAGAAAGTGAATTGTTTAAGGGGTCACACGAGATTGACAAAGATCCTGGAGGATCCCTTTGATATCCATCCAGTATTTTGAGTTAGGAGATTGCGATTTGAAGCTAAAACGAAGAAGTTATTGATGTTATAACTGTCGTGGTTCTAACTAGTTAACTATTGAAGGAAAAGGATTTTGGGTTGGGTTAGGTTACTTAAAAGAAGACCATGACCCATACAACATTTATGGACCTATAAATATCACAAATTAACATTAGATAAGGGTCCTTGCCTAGTTTTATTCAAAATTTTGACCTAGAGAAAGCAAGTTGATTTGGAGGAGGAAACAATAGAAGGTGGAGTATCACAACATCACTTCTGCATTATTCCACTGCTATCATTAGGGTAATTAGTTTTAGTTTCTTAGTTTAACCAAATGTTTAAGCTTTCTATTCTTTAGTTTTATCTATTTAGCTATGCAATAAATTTCCCTTATCTATGGTTTACATTATGTATAACCCTTGATTACATCTTTGATAATCTATGTTATTTGGGAGTTTTGTTTAGTTGAATTGGGAATTTAAATTATTACTATATATAAATTATATTAATTAATGCTTTTTAGATCACGTACACCTCTAGATTGACCTAACTCGTTATACTATCACCCTAGCGCGGGGGGGGGGGGGGGGGGCGTTAGGGACTGAACCGGTTCATATCCGTTTGGTGTTTAGTAGTGATCCTGACGGGCTTGCCTAACTCGATAATCATATAGGGTTAGATTATATTGCTAGCTTGTGCGTATAAAAATCTTACCCAAGGACTCTAATACAATTGTGGCAACCTTTTAAGCTACCCTGACATGAGTTAAAAGGATAATTGAATCACAGTTAATTGTAATGACCAATTCTCCCTTAGAATTAGATTTATCGATTAAATAGGATAGACGCATACAAGCACACCTAATTTAATACAAAAAATTAAAAAGAAAATTTATTTTTAACGCAAAAAATTATATAGATCTAAAAAAAATATTTAAATAAATATCAAAATCCCCTAGCTAGAAAACGCCTAAGTTCCGCTTAGACGCTTGCCTAGTTCCCTAGACGCTCGAAGATGGTCGATCACCCACCTAGCGCCTAACACCTTTTAAAACACTGATATAGAAAGAAAACAAGAGCCATTAAATTTGACCTATCAATATTTTGTTGTTGTTTTTTTCCCAACATCAATATTTTGTTAAGTAATGTTATATACCACCTTGTTTATACTATTTTTATATCACTTTAATATGTGATATGATTTGATTAATTAGTTCTTTTATGTTATTATATTAAATTTGATTTAATTTTAATTAAATCAGACTACATAATGAGATAATATAAAAATGATATATAATATTCCTCTATTTTGTTATGGTCGATAAATTGTACATAATTCAAAGAAAGGGAAATACATATTAAGATTGCATATTAATTTGTTGTCATGTTAAAATAATTGCATATATATTGAAGCAAAATATGCAAATGATAAAATCTATTATATTAAGTAAAATATCCAAACAATTGATAAAATCTATTACATTATCTGCTTTGATGAATTACAAACATCACATTCACGACCAATATTCTATAATATATGTGAGATTCTTCAATATTTTATTTTGAGTAAAATTAATACTATATGATATTCGACTCGACAAATAGGATTAAAAGATTTCTCCTACCAAAGTTATCTACACTTACCTTACAAATTATTACTATTTTCTTGCAGAATCAGAATTTCAAAACTGAGAATACGAGAGAAAAAGACAAATAGCACAATTACAAAGAGAGTAGTGGATGTGTTGGTACAAAATAGACCAGACCATAATAAAAACACACACATAACTAGTCTACACCCCTTCCTACTTCTGTAATGATCCTATACTACTACTACTACTAGTAGTACTTGGTTTCTTGGACCATCGTCAATCACGACTATCAAGGATTTTATTCCATTAAAGTTTTTTTACACCTTTCCATTTTTATCCTCATATTATTCTTATTGCCCAATTTACCCTCCACCCCATATATTTCCCTTTCCTTGTCCAGTTTTGTAATGGTCACACTACTAACGATACAATACAAGAAGAAAAAAGGTTCCCAACCACAATTCAATACCCATGTGAGCGATTTCTATTTTTTAATTATTTTTTTGTAAATTTAGGCATGACTTTTTAAATTGGTTGTAAAGTTATTGCCTTTTTGTTTTAAATTTCGTTTCTGGGTTGTTTCGATTGCTTGAATTGTAAGCAATCTCGGTAATACCAAACCATTTCATGTGTAAAATGTAAAAATAAAGGGTTTTTATTTATATAAATATATTAGTAATTTTAGTGTTTGATTCAATTTTTTATTTGGAGATGTTATTTTGCTTAATTAAATGAAACTGTTGGATAAGTGGATTCCTTTTCGAATCCGCGTATAGGGAAAGTTTTGTGCATTGTTTCGCCTTTCGAGGTTGAATTGGTGTGAATTTTAATATTATATTGCTATAACATGTGATAGTATTATTGTTTTTGTTAGAATGATCTTGGTAGTTGTGTTTTGTGATGCTTGTTTAACAATTATTCTTTTGATTCTTTTAATATTATTATAGGTTATTAAAATAGCAACATTGTGCGTAGCTTGAACAAGTTTGTTTCCCAAGGTTGGGTTTTCATGGACTGATCCAAGGAATCATGGGTAGCTTCAATAATGACGAGGAAGAATATCGTTTTTTTGATGCTAATGAAACAGTTTCTTCCTTGTCTGGTCATGATTCTTCTACACCTGGAGCTGATAAATGCAGTTCGAGTAATAATAATATTAATAAGAACAATAATAATAATACCCAATATGATGTCTGGGTTAGTACACCAAACAGTGTAAGAGATCGTCGTAAAAAATTCTTCGGATATCTAGGTGTGAACTTATGTAATGCTGAAGGTGAAGGATTTAAAGAAGGTAATGTATTTAGAGAAGAGATAGATAGAGTTATGGAGAGTACTCAAGGTGTGTCAAGTACATCAAATTTTGAAGATGAGTTTTCATCAAGCAGGTCTTCTGTATCTAGTTGGTCAATGGATCTTCGTGACTCATTGAGTAAAACTGATTCAAGTGTTAGCTGTTTAGGTAGATGTGGTAATAACCCTGATGGTGAATTTGAAGCTCCGTGCTTAGATCAGTTAAATCAGTCCTCGAATTCTCGAGACTTTGAAACCTCCTCTGAACAGTCATCTCCACGTAAACATGTTGAGGGTAATAACGTAAAAGTATTGGACCGAGTTAAGAAACGGTTATTAAGGAGATGGCGATCCATGACATGTGTTCGCAATTGTTACAAGGAAAATAGTAATCCGAGTAATAATCCGAGAAGTAATGGTAATGGGTTGAGAGTTCGTAGAGTAAAAGTTCGTCAAAGTTGGAAGAGATTAAAGGAATTATCAGCACTTTTCACTGGGCAAGATATTCAAGCTCATGAAGGTTCGATTTTATCGATGAAATTTAGTCTCGATGGACAATATTTAGCAAGTGCAGGTGAAGATAAGATTATTCGAGTCTGGAGAGTTGTAGAAGATGAGAGATGTAGCGAAACCGATATTCCGGAAATTGATCCTTCTTGCGTGTATTTTACGGTAAATCATTTGTCTGAGCTGGCACATGGTGTTACGGAGGATAAAATTAGTAAATTGAAGCACACGAGAAAAACAGCTGACTCAGCGTGTATAATCTTTCCGCCTAAAGTCTTTCGAATTATCGAAACTCCAATGCATTTGTTTCGAGGTCATAGTGGAGAGATATTGGATATCTCGTGGTCAAAGAATAATGTAAGTACTCACTACTCAATACTCAATACGCAAAATAATTCTTAATTATTTATTAATTTGTTATTGCAGTGTCTGATATCTTCATCAGTTGATAAAACTGTTCGTTTATGGCAAGTTGGTATCGATCAATGTCTAAATGTTTTTCCCCATAATAATTACGGTATTTATTTTCAACTTTGATCGTTTGATTCAATTTCAAGAGTTGCTAATGCTGTTTATACTAACAAATACACAAACAATACAGTGACATGTGTGCAATTTAACCCAGTGAATGATGATTACTTTATTAGTGGTTCAATCGATGGAAAAGTTCGGATTTGGGAGATAAGTGATTGTCATGTTGTTGATTGGATTGATGTACGAGACATAGTTACAGCTGTTTCTTATAGTCCTGATGGTCAGGTATGAAGATGGTTTTAACTTTTATAAATATTATCTTCATTTTTTTAAACTTTTTACAGTTGGATTTAATGGCTTTTACAGGGTGGGATTGTGGGGTCTATTATGGGAACTTGTCGTTTCTTCAGTGTCTCGGGTAATCAGTTACAAATAGAAGCACATATAAGCTTAAATACCAAAAAGAAGTCCACAGACAAAAGAATAACAGGTTTTGAGTTTTTCCCACAAGACTCAAACAAAGTTATGGTCTCTTGTGCTGATTCAAAAGTTCGAATTATCAATGGATTGGAGGTTATTGCCAAATATAAGGGTATGTTTGTCCGTTTGTTCGTTTGTTCGTTCATCTGTGTTTATTTCAAGTTCTTAGAATTTGATTGTATTTTTAGGGGGAAGAAACGGTGGAAACTATAGCTCGGCATCTCTAACTTCAGATGGAAAGTACATAATCTTAGCATCTGAGGATTGTAATGTATATGCATGGAACTGTTCTGATCTTGAAGAACCGTTTCTTTCACACTCGAAATCTGTAAAATCGGTTGAGTGTTTTTCAAGCGATGCATCTGTTGCAATACCATGGTGTGGGTTAAATTTGGACAATTCGAGGAACCAATTTCAGAATTCAACTAATGGATTTCCTTTCTCATTATCGAGTTATTTCTCTTTAGCTCAAGATTTCTGTATAGAATCAATGCCTAAAGGAGGATCAGCAACTTGGCCTGAAGAAAAGCTTCATACTTTAAGTCATTTGCATTTATCTTCAGTTATGTGTAAATCTCAGTATAAGTTTTTCAAAACATCTTTCCAGAATTTATTAAGCTCTCATGCTTGGGGTCTTGTCATTGTTACTGCTGGTTGGGATGGAAGAATTCGATCTTTTCATAATTATGGTTTACCCGTACCTCTTTGAAAAAGAGGAGCTTAAATTCTGTTTATTAAGAAGTTTGTGTTTGTTTTGGCCTAGAAGATAATAATGGAGAGAAGGCAAGGAAAGGTCCGGGCTTTGTATATTCTGCTAGTATGCTTTAATATGGAGTTGGGAAAGTCAACACGGGTCTTTGGAGTTGTGGTATTGCATTGAGTATGGTCTCATTGTTATAGCAATCTTCAGAATTTTTTACTGTATAATATATATATATATATATTTACCATGATATTGGTTTGTATAGGAAGCTTCAGTGTAACTTGCATTTTAAGGAAAAAATATGTCTATATAGAAAATTTTGATTCAACTAGAGTTTGATTGCTTTTTTGATATCCATCATTTACGCTTATTAGAGAAAATGGGAATCAATTAGTCAAGATGAATCTATTTTTTTTCTCCTTTGAATTCTTTTCCTTATTTTCTTTTTTCTCCTCGCTTGACTTTTGCTTTTTAACAGAAGACATCCTCCTTTCCCAAGTTATTTTATTTCTTTGTTTATGGGCCAGGGCCATTTGTTCATTTAATAGCCGATTTTTATTTTTAACATCCACCTTTACCCATTCGATCGTTTTCACGCAATTTATTTCTGGCCTCCGAATTCTCAATAAACGAAGTATAAGCCTCGTTTTCTGAATTAAAAAGCTCCAACATACCCATATCTTCATCAGCATCTTTCTGGGTTAGTTTTGGCGATTTCATTGTGGTTTCAATGGTAAGAGTTTGTTTGATAATATTTGATTGTGGTGTAAGAGGTGTTTTGATTTCTGGCTGTGGTGAGGTTTCAACGTTAAAGGTTAATGGTAACAGGGTGTATTTGTTTCAGTGGTAATGGCTAATGGTAGTGATGAAATTGGGTTCTTGTTGATCAAAAGTTTAGGTGTATTGGTGTCGGTGGTGATGGCTAATGATATCGGTGGTAGTTGTTTAGATGGTGTGGGTGTGAAAGGAGAGGGTGGAATTAGTTGTTGTGTTATTGGGTTTATTAGTTGTTGGTTGGGGTTGATTTTTGGTTAGTTTGGGTTTTTTTTTGGGTTGGGGGTTTTGCTTTGATATCTCTACTTTCAGTAACTATCCGAAATCATATGATAATCCATCAAAAGCCCGGTAAGTGGTACCAAATGACTCAACTGTTGCTCTAAAAGATACCTTGCGTGGTTTTGCCCGACCATATTAGCTATCCCATACATTTTGCTTATCAAATCCACTAATACCACATACCTAACTATAGATTAGCAAATTAATCATATTGGATTAATACAACTGAATTAAGGAAAGAAATTCACACAAACAATGTTTCCAATTCTTGATTTCAAGATTCCACAATTATCAAAATACAAACATTAAAGTAAACTAAGTCATACAAATTTGAACAAAAGTCCCATCAAACAAATCCTGAACAATTAAAAAAGAAAATCACAAACAACGATATTTTTGTAAAGGTAAACTTGTTTTTCAGCTCTTCTCCTCCTCATTTATAATCCAATTTTACACATAGAAATTTGTAGGAGGAGCTTTACCAAGCAGGCGGTGATGATTTAGACAGGTAGCTTTTCAACGGAGGTGGGGGTGATGATGACGTTGGTGGTGTTGCTGGTGGTGGAGGAGATGGAGGCCGATTGAAGATTAGTGAACATGAGAGGACGGTCCTTGGCTTCGTCGTCGTTTTCCTCGTCCGTATCATAGGTGGTAAGGTTGACGCAAGAGCACCGCTCTAATGAGGTGAAGAATGCGGCGGCGACGCTTCCACCTAACCATCTCGCAATTCCATCTAGCTTCTCGTATGGTGTAATGGCGGACGGATTCTCCATTTGATCGATCGTTAAGCCCTAACTCTGTGATTAAAAACAGAAAAGAAATTGAAAAATTAGCTTTACTTGTGGGCACAGCTAAATGAGGAGAGAGAGAGAGACCTGGGAGCAGGGGTTCTATTTATAATATATTGACCTCCGTGTTGAACAAGAGGATAAGTGATGGACTATGTCCAAACTTGTCTTTTCAGTTTTCACTATATGTTATTTTGCTATTTATTTGATTTTTAGGGTTTTTAACTCAAAAGGGCCACGATTCAAATAACGTTATTCATTAAGTCCAGCCCACTCCACTAAAGGGCTATATTCAAATGAGAGTCTGATGGATTTTTATAGATTTTAAAAATCCATAAACTTTGACTCCACCTATTATTTTAATTTTATATAGAGTGATGCACACGTGTGTGATGAATTAAAAGTGGCAACCCATTTCGTAAACATAACGAACACGTTAGTCAAGAAAATGTTTTTAAAAAAAAATATACATAGGGAAGTTCAAACTGTGCTCCTGCAAAAAAACACAAGACGCGTATGTTAAAAATGCCATTAAAAACGGAACCCACAATAGCACGGGGTGAAACCAAAGACGAGGAAGAAAAGATAAGCCCAGTAAAGGAGGCACCCGCAAAATCACTGGGTGAACGCGAAGACGACTTGTCAATATAAGCCGACCACTTGCCTCCACCATCAAGGGTCCTCTTTGTCACCCAAGAACAATGTTGCGCGATGAAAAGGTCGACTCCTACCGACAATGAAAAGCAAGACCACCAACAACACAGTAAATCGGTCTTCCCGAAAGAGTCCGTAAATCGGTTTTCTAGAAGAGCCCAATAAAAAAATAATAAACAACACACTGAAATTATACTTAAACCAGATAACTCTGAAAAAATGTAAAAGTGATGAGATTAGGTTAATAATCAAATAAATTTTTTGATGTTTCTTCTTCGCCAAGTTAGGTTGATGATGGTGGAGAATGGTCCCTGGTGGTCCTTTGTGTGTTCTAAAATAAATACAAAAGTAATCGAACCACAACCGCAAGTGTACGGTTGTCCCAAGTAGTAATAAATGATTCTAGGATCGTTCGCAGGGACGGTTTGGTCAACTACAATGCTTATCGATTAATGAATGATTGCACTTTTGAAAAGAAAATAAAAGTTGTATGATTGATTGTTTGTTTTTATTAATTCTAAGTAATAAAAGACTAAATGGAAAATGCAATTAGATACTAAGACGCAGGTAATTGAATGTAAAACGCAAGTATGAGAAGATAGCACTTGAGAACGTAAGGGGTCTTCCTAATCCTATTTCATAACCTATGCTGTTAAAGGGTTAAATTGGTCAATTACAATGGTCGGGATTCTAAAATCCTTATACCCCCGTCAGGGTGGACTATAAGGCTATCCTAGAGTGTCACTAGTCCCGTCAAGGTAAATATGATCCACTTTTAGATGTTGAAGTTAATTACCTCATTGGCCTTAGAATTAGCTAAGTTCGTCAGAATCAATAGCTTCTATTCTAGATTGAATAAATATTTCTGTACCTAAACCCTCCGTTAGGATGATCCAATCGCCACTAATCGGAATAGCCTAGATACTAACACCTGTTCTTAGTTCATGACTCTAAAAACAGTAAATAATCATAATTTATCGAAAAGAGTAAAAGCCCCAATCTAATTTAATTTAACAGAAACCCAAATTCAACATATGAAATTCAATAAGATTGGGATTCACCTATAAAGCATTCTCAAGCACTAAAATGTGTTTAGCTCATACTAATTAAAAAGAAAACTAAATTAAATAAAATGGAATTCATATTGTCTTACAAAATTAAAGATAAAAGAAACCTAATTTCCGGAATTGGAATGACTGAGAACGGAGATATAGACCCTCTCCAGCTCTTGCAGCTTATTCTTTCTTCCTTCAGTTGCTTCTCTCTGATGTTTAATCTTGTAAAAAGTGAATTGTTGTGAAAATAGAAGTCAAAGGCTCCTTTTATAAGTGGAAAAACGGATTAGGGCTTGGACCTAAGAATAAAACACTAATTAAATGTCCAAGCCCAATTTCTAAGCCCAAAATCCCGTAACTGCTGATACACCTTCACTAAAACGGCTTTTCCCGCTTCGTTATGACTCCGATTGACTTGATTCCAGTTGCTAAAGTTCCGTAACTCGATAAGGAATGTTTTCTCTTCAAAGGTCAGCGGCTAAATCATCTCTTAAATGCCTCGAAATCAGCAATATTTGGCCTGGAAAACAGCTTTGCAGCTCTAAAAATAATTTCTTTCGGGATTTATCTTCAAGTCTTGACTCCCTATCACGATCTTTGACTCTCTTCTCGGATTCCATTCCTAGCTAATATTTAAAACCTACAAACTTTCCACAAAAATACACAAGATTACGCTGATGTCTCCTCATTTGTGATATATTTATATTAGGATGAGACATCATTTTTAGTGATTTAGAAGTCATAAATGTCGATTTTGTTGAGAAATAGTGCACTTTCCTATTTTGAGTCTTGATTTAGTAAAATAATATTTTTAGAGCATATTGGGTTTAATTGTTTATTTAGTGTGTAGCTTTAAAGATAACTATGGAGTTTAATTAGAGTCCAAGTCAAAGACTACAACTTATGGAAAGAGATTAGCATGGTAATTGGAGATAAGGAAACAAAAGCTAAAAATATGGAAAAGGAAAAGCTGCCTTAATCTGGGATTCTGCAGCACACGCCTAAAGAAGTGCTATTTAACCCCAAGAAATAGGCCGATTTTGGTAATTTCCTTTCATAGGGACATAGATAATTCTGTGAGGATTCTTTTGGTATCTTATGGAGCTCAAACCGACCAATAACAAAGAAGATATGCTCAAAACGGTCCAGCAGTGTTTATCTTTATTTCCATACGAATTTGAGTTGGACTAGGAGTCAAATACTTTATCTCTTCCTCAAGAAAACGAATTAGGTCTTCTAAACACCTATAAATACACCCTTATATCACTTGTAAAATCATCCTTGCTTAGTTGAAAACCTTATAATTATTTCTTAGTCATTGTAGAGAGCAAGATGATGTCTTTTGTAATTTCTTTTAGTTTATTTCCATCAGGTATGAACTAAACTCCCCATAGCTTGGGTTTTGCATAATGTATAATCTATGAATTCTAATTCTTCTATCTAAGTTTCTTTGGGAATTATATGTTTTAATTTGATATTAGCTTCTTACTTAATATTTGTTTATGTGTTTTGATTTATTGTCTTTCCTAGAACTGATCACTTTAGGATTGTTTTAATAGTAGTTAGATGGTCTCCTTGACAGGGTGTTTAACTATTGAACCACCACATAATGTCTAGTGTCGATATTAGTTCTGACAAAACATGATTCTAACTAGATAGTCATTAGGGTTTGTTTTAATCACCATATCACCAATTGATTGTTGCGTTTGCTTAGAGCCTTGGTAGCGCTTGATAACTCTAAGAGTGTAACCACGTCTTGGTTGTGCCGTAGCCCCCTTAGTCGCTCTCAAGGTCTAAGGTATGGGAATTTAGAATCCTGACTAAGTATACCAAGAGCTAATATTCTCCCTTATTAACTAGATTTATAGATAGAATTAGAAGGATTAGTGCATACTAGCAAAACCTAAGCTATATCTCTCATCTCATATTCTTAGTATTTACTTTATTGTCTTTTAATTTCTTAGTTTAATTAATTATTTTCGAAAATTCATATCTTTTATTTTCTGTCTTTTAATTATTTACTTTTACTCGTTATTGCTATCCACTCGTATAACACACTTAAGTCCCTGAGAACGAACTCAACTTACTAACTAAAACTTGCATACGTCCTGTAATACTTGCAGTACTGTGCCTGTCTAGGGTGAGAGTGCGTAGTTTCTTGACTTAATTTTATCTTATTTTTATCACACCCTAGGCGACACCATACGCGCAAAAGTTTAATAAATTAAAAATACTAGAAATAAAATAGGAATTCCGGATTATTGCATTTTTAACTCAAAGGTCTATCAAATTAATCAAATAAACATAAAAAATGATGTCTCCCAAGGGTCAAAAGTAAGAACAATTAGGGAGACATCAGTCCCCGAGTGGCGACAGTTTTCTTGTTCAGGAGAGCGGCTTGGTGGGAAGGTGAGTGTGAAGAGGTTTCGTTTTGGTCGTTTCTTTGAATGCAAGTGCAAAGAGATGAGTTTTAGGTTTTAGGTTATATGTTTCATTTTTTTTCAACATCTACTTTTTCTTTTCATTTTTTGTTTTGAAAATTTTCAACGTTTCTGGTTGTATATTTTTTTTATCTTAAATTTATTATTTAGTTTTATAAGGTTATATTGAGTATATCATACGTCCAAAATAATATTTTAAACCTTATCATCTAAAATTCTGAGTTGACCTTCTTAAAGTATAATTTTGTTGGGTTATGAACCTAATTAACAATTATCTTTTAATTTTTATTCGTGATTTTTATAAAAGTAATACCATGTACTGCTCACCTTAAAAATTTATCACCCAAACATCACCCTAATATAGATAATAAATTATTTATTATATTACTTTTTTCTTGATTGGTCTCTCTCTCTCTCTCTCTCTCTCTCTCTCTCTCTCTCTCTCTCTCTCTCTCTCTCTCTCTCTCTCTCTCTCTCTCTCTCTCTCTCTCTCTCTCTCTCTCTCTCTCTCTCTCTCTCTCTATCTCTCTCACATTATTAATTGATTTACCAACTTTTTTGGTAATTTCAACTTGATCTTTCATCATCATACTCTATGGATAGAATCTACGGAAAAACCTTGCTTGTGAATCTCAATCAGGGATCATCTCAAAT
The DNA here is from genome assembly GCA_029959085.1 of Nemophila menziesii. Taxonomy (NCBI): domain Eukaryota; kingdom Viridiplantae; phylum Streptophyta; class Magnoliopsida; order Boraginales; family Hydrophyllaceae; genus Nemophila; species Nemophila menziesii. The sequence continues at coordinate 27,877,534 of JARWIR010000001.1, read as the reverse complement.
GGTTGTCTATCTAGCCACTCACTAGCGCCTCCGGTTAAGAAAAACTGGAACATGAAATAGTATATCTGCATGAACTTATGTATAGCATGAACCGGATCTTGTGAGTAATTTCACTATGATTCATATAACTTGAGAATTGATGAGGCACATTTGGTGGATTGACTCTAGTCAAGTTCGCTTCTTGCTAATTATTATTTTAAACTCTCTCAGGTGGGTTAGCTCCTAGATGTGGGTTCAAAGGATTCTCATGGGCTACAATCCTAGGTGGATGGTTGAGATTAGACATTAACAATTATGCTCTCCTTTCTCGTTCTCTCTTTATTTTGTCTCGTAATAGCTTCTCAGAATCCGAGTGCATACACCAAGACCTGTAAACCTGAGAAGAGACAAAAAGACAAAATAACAAGGATATAGCAAGAACCTCAGAATTCGTCACTTGCCACACCAAGTCACTTAGGGGACTTGGACCTGTAATCCGAGTCATACACCAAGACCTGTAAACCTCAGAATTCGTCACTTGCCACACGACCCTGAATTCAAGATATTTTCAAATAAAAAATAATTAAGTCCAAATCTCTCACCTAAGTTATGGTGACAGATCCATTAAGGTGTAAGAATTCTCCAGTAAAAGCTCCAAGTCCCCTAAGTGACTCTAAGCTCAATTTCCGCTTTGTTTTGGAGTTTCTTTTGACTCTTTGACTTTTTATCCTCATATTGGACCCTTTTATCAAGCATGTACCTAAAATATACACACTAAACATACCATTAAAACACAAAAATCTCTAAAGTGCGATATAGCAAATAACAAGGAAAAATCCCTCATTAGGCCCAATAAACTCCCAAAATAATATCCAATGAATGGATTTATTCATCAAAAAGGGAGAGGCATCAACCACAGATTTGGTCTTGCTCTAGAATGCGGATCGGATTTTCTTTATCGTGGTGACGGGTCTTCTGAGTTGCGCCGTAAGAGGCGCTGTGTACCACGACTCTTTGCTGTTACACACGGATTTCTTCCTCTTTGCACCCCAAACTTATTCTCGACATAACCTATACATCAAAAAGAACTACTACCTTCCTCATTACTGCAATATTTATTAAAAATGACTAATTTAAACAAAAACTAGAACATGAAAACATTAAAAGTTATGGGTTATCTCCCGGACAACACTTTTATATAACGTCGTTCAAAGTTTGATGTATTACCTAATCTACTCTTTGAGTATGTAGCCTCCCCAACCGCGGGTGAGGATATGAACATCAACCATTCGGAGCTTACAACCTCTCTTGGGTCATATTTCAATCACTTGTACCAAACTATGCGAGTAACGACAAACGGTCCCATCCACGCGTTCTTGAAACCTCGTGGCCTATTCTTTAGTTTTAGGGCCTTCCATGCGACTTCAGTGCAGACCCCAAACTCAAATTTTGGTGTAATATCAACAAGATTGGTGTGGACCTTCTCCTTGACCTCTTTGGTCGCAGTGTGTATGACAGGAACTGTTGGTGACACCTTCTTTGGTTTGTTACCCAAGACAAAGAATGACTTAGACACGTTGTTTGCGCGAAGGGTCAATGTTCTCTCACAAAAGTTTATGATGCTTTGACTTATGTCCAAGGACGGCCTTCAAAGTATGATATGAACCTGCTTATCTGCATCATAATCAAGAATAACAAAGTCAGTAAGGATAGTCAAATTACTAGCTTGGACAAGAACATCTTCCACGATTCCCCATGTTTTTTTTCAACTGAGTTATCCGCAAATCGTATATTTACGGAAGCTTTATTCACCTTCCTGATGCAAAGTCGTTCAAATACTGACTTGGGCATAAGGTTCACACTTGAACCCACATCACACATCGCTTTAACCTTAAGCTTACCACCAATTTGAATAGATTGGTTAAAACTTCCCGGATCTTGAAGTTTGAGTGGTAGTTCCTTTTCAACATTCTTCTTCGAGACTCTTTCCAGTATAAGCTACAGTCTCGATCTTGGCGTATACACTCGCACTCTTTTCTAGAGTAGCTTGTGTGCGGTGTAAGCCCTTTCTCAACAATCTTAAGTACTTGGGAATCGATTTTCTCTTTATTGTACGTCTCTCCAAATGCCTTGTGCACGATGTCACCCTCTTGATGTGTCATAGGAATGGGTTGTGACATCTCTTGAACACTTGGTGGCGATTCCACCTATTTCTCTTCTTCTTATTCCACCTTGGGTGCAACTACCTCTTTCTCCTTCCCGCTTGAGGTTTCTACCTCTTTCTCGATAGCCTTAGTAGCTTGGAACTCAAGAACTGCCTTGATATCTTCCTGCATTTCCTTGAGTAAAAGTCTAAAATTTGATTCTTCTGAGCTATGCTTGGTTGGTTCTTCAATAATTTAACCTCCGCGACAATTTCTACAGCAGGTGGTGATTCCTAAACTTTTTCAGTTTGAAGGCAAATAGCCTTACATGCTTCGAAGCCAGCACTGCATCGCAGTTCTCTATGTCCTTCACCTCATTCTTTATATTTAGGACCATTTGCAGAAGATCTTTTTGAAACTTCTCAAAAGCATTAGTGACTTCGGTAACTTGTGTTCCCAATATCTTTAATGCAACATTTTGTTGAAGAAATCTTTTGTTATTTACCCCCATGTTTTCTTGAGTCAAAGACTAGAAATGTTGCATTATTTTCTGGAAGTCAAATCCAGATCCTTCTTGTGGATGTTGAGGCAAGGTTTTCTTGAGCTAAACTATCAACATAGACATCGTAGGTTGGTTGATGTAGTGGTGATATCTTGTTATAACCTTGGTCCATTGATAAGGACCTTGAGATATTTGTTGTAAATTGTTGTTTTGAGGTCATGGTTGGTAAGAATTACCTTGATTCACAACCATATTGGGATTAGACCATTTCATTCCCGAATGATTACGATTACCAAATTGGTAATTCCTTCTATTTGACATGAAACAAACTGATTATGGATTGCCTTCACACTCTTCCCATGCATGATCGTTGACCCCACATTGTGAACAACCTTGTGCTTCTTGCACTACTTTCATCTCAACTTGTTTCCCTTGGAAACCCTTCTCCGTCATAAGTGACATCTTCTTCATTCGATTCTCCATCGCAAAGATTTTGGCTACTAAATTAGTCTCACTATCTAATCGTAGCGTGCCTTTGGTATTTGTAATAGGAGCTCGTGCTCTGGCCAATTCCTTTCTGTTTTAACTAATCTTTTCTACCAGCTAGAGCTTCTATAGGATCCATGCAAACGAAACCTCCTCTTCCAAGATTATCTACCCTCAATCTTCCCTCATCATTGATGCCTTAATGGAACATAGCTAACTGAAGTGCTAGGGTGTAACCATAAAATGGACATCTTAATAATTTTTGTTGGAATGTTGTACATGCCTCTCATACACTCTCGTTTTTCTCTTGGAGAAACTTGTAAGTGCCATTTGATCTTTCATTCTCATACTCTGTCGATAACAGCGGTTAAAGAACGCAACTTGCAACTTGTCCCATGACGAAATCATATATGGTGGTTAAATATCCAACCATTCACTAACACCTCTGGTCAAGAAAAACAGAGACATGAAGTAATACAGCTGCTCGCGTATGATGCCTTGAGTAACGTAGGCCTAAAAAAATCTACATAAACTTTTGAATCGACCTCACCGAATCTTGTTGTGATGCACCACTATAGTGTCTAAAGCTCAAAAATTGACTAACATACCCTGATCGGGCTTGAATTTCGCAGCTTGGATCACTGGAGGGTGAATACTTGTTGGTTGTACTCGGAAAGATGCCCCTAAACCAGGAAGACCTTGTTCACGTCATTATATAACAGGTGGATCCCCTCTTTGTGGTGGTACATGTGGTGGAACAACTTGGTGGATTAGAATTTGTTGATTGTTCCCCCCCAAGGTAGTTCATTGTTCTCTAGCACTCCTCGATCTTCAACTTCATCCATTGTTGCTTTTCTTTTCTCCTCTTTTTGTCGCTTCATCTGATCTTGAAATAATTTCTCATGATCTGAGAGCATACACCAATACCTAACGAACCTGAAAGAGACAAAAATAAAAAACAAGCGCAAAACTGAAACAATTAAAGACTAATACACTAAAACTAAACACAATAAATAACTAGAAAAATCCACAACAGCAGTGCCAAAAACTTGGTGCGGCAAAGGTGCGATAATAACAGATAAATAAAAGAAAAACACCTTATACCACTACGAGAAACTTAATGCAAGTCTGCAAGTGCACATATTGTTTACAAGTTATACATAATAAGTAAAGTTCGTTCACATGGCTTTATTCTGTTAGATCGACTTGCGTGTGATAAGAAAGCGTAGTAGAGATTAATTGTTCAAAATAAAGGACATAAATATAGAAATAATATTTATTTGGTTTTATAATAAAGAATGCAAATAAGAAATTAACTACTAATGCAATAAATAAACTAAAGAAAGTGGAGATGAGAAATATAGTTTAGGTTAGCTAGTATGCACCTATCTTACTAAATCACTATGCTAAGTACAAGGGTGAAGTGAGTATACATAAGTAACCAGGATTCTATAATCTCTCTAATTTTCATCAGGATAGCTTATAAAGCAACCTCAAAACTACCAAGGGACTTGGGTAAGGGGATCTTGCGCAGATAGCGCTGATAAATAATAAACCTTATTGACTATCTAGTTAGGCAAGACCATCAAGATCACTACCGTACACTAGATGATTATGTGTTGTTTTCTATAATTGAATCCCCCGCCAGGGTGACAGTCCAACTACTAAGGGCAGTCCTAAGATTGGCCAGATCTAGGGTTGGAATAAGTCAAACACAAAATACAAATATATAAATTAAAAGCTCATTCAATTAACGGTCACTTTCCCAAATAACATAGAATAGAAAATAACAATTCAAGGATTATACATAGTGCAAAACTGCAAATCCAAGTTATGGAAAAATTAGTTCATAACTAAAGAAATAAAGCTAAAAAGTAAAGAGATTAGCAACATAGTTAAGCTAACGAATCTAATACAAATTACCCTAATGGTAGCCATCAACTTGCTTCTCTGGATGAATTTCTTGATACCATAGATGATTAATTAAGCAACAACATGTTTCTAAAGTTAAGTAGTCATATATATATAGGTTTTAGGTCGAAATCCAAAGTGTGTGCCAAGCTTTAGAGTCCAAATTCAACTTTAACTCGTTTTCATTAATTGTAGGACTGGATGACCTTTGGAGTTTAAAATAATCACAACTCCTTCATTACCGTGCAAAATCTAGTGATCTTAGTATCGAAACGACTGCAATTAAATGACCTTTCTAAATATAAAAGAGCTCCTTCAAATTTCTTGTCTGTTTTTGCAATCTTAAAAATACTAGACATCTTCACAATTGGACAACTATTTTTGGAAGCTTTTCCCCTTTCCTATTTTAGCTTCCTTTCCTTTTAACTCTTGATTTCGCCTTGAATCGTTTTTCCTCTACTCATTAACATGGTTTTGGCATCTAATATTATCATTGTACCTAAGAGTTTCACATTTAACACACAAATTATGCGGTAAACACTCTAAAATTAATAATCCTCCGAAACAAGATGAGAATTGAGAAACTAACAATTAATAGTGAAAAATTCCTCAAATTAGAACATAATATACCTAAAATGATTTCTCATAACTAGATTATTTCATCACAAATATGGAGACATCACTTATATATTGAGCCACACAATAAAGTTAAGCATATTACAATTATACACCATACTTATATATATAAAGTTTAACAACTACTTATAAATCTCCTTGTTCTACAAAAATTGTCCACTCACTAAAGTGTTGTTTCAAAAATATTGTCCATTAGTATTTCAAGACAACTTTAAAATATTTTTTCCATTATTACCCTTACTTTAAATTTTAATTATAAATATTTAAAATATTACTTTATTACTTATCATACATTTCTAAATATTAGAATAGACATGTATTGGTTAAACATAACTCACACTCATTTACCCCCTTAACTATACATGTCTTGACAGATTGCCCCCCAAGAAAAAAATGCGACTGGTTGGTCCTTAAACTATGTTTTCGTGACTCGATGCCCCCTGTTAACGAAAATCGTTAGTTTTTGCCATGAGTTGGTCACGTGCGCAAACTGTCGTGACATTTTACCCCCTGTACTAAGTTTTTCGTGACATTTTACCCCCTGTACTAAGTTTTTCGTGACTCGGTGCCTAGGGTAAAATGTCAAGAAAACTTAGTCCAGGGGGTAAAATGTCACAAAAAACTTAGTACAGGGGGTAAAATGTCACGACAATTTGCGCACGTGACCAACTTACGGCGAAAACTAACGGTTTTCGTTAACAAGGGGCATCGAGTCACAAAAACATAGTTTAAGGACCATCCAGTCGCAAAAAATTCTTTGGGAGGCAATCTGTCATAACGTGTAAAGTTCAGGGGGTAAACGATGTATTTACTCTATCATTTATAAGGGGTAATTTTGTAATGTTGATTTTAATAATGATATTTTTTAATAGATGTGAAAAAACTAATTGGACAATTTTTGTGAAACAGAATAAATGTAAACCGATAGGACCATATCTATCAAAATAAATCCAAATTTTATCCTTTGTTTGTTTTAATATTATAGTGTTGTTTTTGTTAGTGCATTAACAAACAAATACTCCCTCCGTCCATTTTTATTTGACTTTCTTTCTAAAAGGAGGTGTCCAATAATATTTGTCTCTTTTATATTACTAAGATATTTTTTCTCCCATTTTTCCAATATCACCCCTAGTTAATTAGTTAAAAGCAATGATGCATTAAATGATAATTCTACTCAATGATTAAGGGCAATATATTAAAGATGAAGTATATTTAATGTCTTTTTTAATCTTTATGACACAAAAAGTAGGACAAATAAAAATAGACTGAGTATGATGTTTGACTTGTTATTAACATGAAAGTATGCGTAGATTTTTAGGAAATGCCACGGTGGAGGAGAGGATGTACGGATCTTATGAAGTTGAAGATGGATAAGATATAAACGACTAGCTTTTCATTCCTCAACTGCTACACTGCATTTCGAACAAAAAAAAAGTAAAATCTGCTACACAGACAGACAGAGAGATAGTGATCCACAAAAATGGTGACATCCTTTGTTCCTCTTTCACAAAAAGCTTTGTCTTTCTCCTTCCCACCACATTCACTTAAGTCCTCTTCTCGTATCCTAAAACTTCACTTGCCTCTCCACATCAAATGCTCTGGTAACAAACTAATTCTTAATTCTCTCTTGATATTACTATATAATTAATTATGTCATATACCACGAACAATTTGTTCAATTAGTTGATAGTTTCAACTCCTTGTTAAAGTAACCTTCTAATTTATGATTGTGTCTTATAGTTCAATCGAGCCACATCCTCATCTAAATTTACAGTTCAATTTATAATCTAATAATTGTAGTTGTTGTTTGGTTATAAGCAGCTATAACAGATGAAGATAATTTCTTTGAATTCAAGCATCTTAAAGGTGTAGCTTGTGGTATGTTTGCTGTTTGGGCAATAACTGCCGCCTCACCTGTAATTGCTGCTAATCAGGTATTCCATCCTGTCATTACTAGTTAACTAGCGGTATGTTTGCTTCTTTTTGAAACACATGGGTATATTTGATTATTTCGCATAACATGTAATTAAACCTTACAATTATAATTGCAATATGCAATGTAGAGATTGCCACCTCTATCACAAGATCCAGAGAGATGCGAGCGAGCATTTGTTGGTAACACAATAGGTCAAGCAAATGGAGTTTATGATAAACCACTTGATCTTCGCTTTTGTGATTACACAAACGATAAAAACAATCTTAAAGGAAAATCTTTAACTGCTGCACTCATGTCAGAAGCCAAATTTGATGGCGCGGATTTGACTGAAGTGGTAATGTCCAAGGCTTACGCTGTTGGAGCCAGTTTTAAAGGTATCTTCAAGACTTAATTTTATGTATCACCAAACTGCATGCCATAATCTATAACGATTATTGATTGTATGTGCAGGTACAGACTTTACTAATGCAGTGATAGACAGGGTGAATTTTGGAAAAGCAAACTTAAAGGGAGCTATATTCAAGAACACTGTTTTATCAGGGTCAACATTTGATGAGGCTCAACTTCAAGATGTAGTGTTTGAGGATACGATAATAGGGTACATTGATCTTCAAAAAATTTGCAGAAACGTGACTATTAATGAGGAAGGAAGAGCTGAACTGGGATGCAGATAAACTTGTTAAATGTCTTGTTAATTAAATTATTTATCTTATATTAAATGATGTAAATTGCCTTTATTCAAATCGGATAAGACTCTGAATTTTGTTTTGTTGAGTGAGGCAGGGTGTAAGTGTTAATATAATTTTGTACTGGCTTGTATGTTCATCATGTTTTTTTGTTAATACAGCATATGTATAGAAAAAGTGAAAAACAAATATATGTGCATATTGGATTGGAAATTTTAGCATTAAGGTGCAAAAACTGGAAAGGTACACGCAACACAGGGACTTACTAGACGGTTATGGCAGCTTTTGATTAAGGACTTGAGCGAGTAGAAAACATATTTCCTCTGAGATAGTGAGAAAAACAATTCTAATCTAGTAAGGCCTCTATTGCAACAACGAAAAGAAATGCATGTTGCGAAACGTCGGATAATATATATATAATTGATGTGCCTAACAACAAGCGCATCTGGTGTAGTGGTATCATAGTACCCTCCCACGGTACTGACCAGGGTTCGATTCCCTGGATGCGCAAGAATTCATTTTTGCGCTCATTCCCAGTAAAAAATATGTTTATATGGTAATTTTGATGTAAAGCCACTTTTGTTAAGTGTTTTCGAAGTTTCATTTTGTATAAAATATGAGTTTTACAATCTTCCATCTATATTTGTTAAAATAACTTTTTTTTTGTCAGGATATTTGTTGAAATAACAAACTTTGTAAATAATATAATTTTTTTTTTTTGTAATTACACTTCTTCTTTCTTTCAGTTTTTTTTGGGACGCATTTCAAAAGAAATTGTATAGGTAAAATAATTACATGATTTAACCCATGCCATCTTTATTGTGTAGATAAAAGGGTTTTTTCGGAAAAAAAAAAGTATAGATAAAAAGGTTACATCTAAAATGTCTAATTAGTAAATTCGTTTCTTTATTCCTAAATATAAGAAATACGACTAACATTGATTATAAGGAAAAGATGCTTGTATCTTGTGCATAAAGGGTCGTATTTCAATTAGTGTTAGATATGATAGACGTTTCTTTATACACTCTTGTAAACGATATGGCATGCATTCTAAACAAAAAGTGTATTTCTGAAAATTCAATAAAGTGTCCCAAAAGGGTAGATGAATAGGACAATGCAAAGTTATAAAATCTAACTCAAAATATGTATACATGATTTTACCTAAAGATTTAAACTTTAAAATTTAAATAAATAGACTAGAACGAAACCTAGAGATAAGATATATGGGTATAAATACTCTGCCATACTTTATGTATATTGATTTTATGATGAACACTAATCAAGAATCAAGTAAGACAATTTAACAAGTGCCTAGCATGCAATATTCTAAGTCTAAAGATATATGCAGTATAAAGGTAAACATTAAACTATATGCATGCACAAAGTAAAGAGTTAAAGGTGAGAGAGGGCAAACACAAGATATAAAGTGTTCGGCTTTCCATGCCTACGTCCACTATCTAAGGTATGATCACCTTTAAGATTTTAACTCTTTCACTAAAACTCCTTATGTATTTAAAAGGTGAGAGCACAAATATTTACCCATCTTCGAAATAACCTTTCGAAGGATCACACTAGTGTTGTCGAAAATACTAGAAAATCAAGCAGACCATCTTACCTCGCGATGTAACACTTCACAACACGTAAAACTTTCTCCTATGTATCACCACACAAAGATTAGTAGACACCCTCTACCCTGACCAATCACTTCACACTTTGTGAGGACTTCAAGAAAAGTGTGTCTCCTACACTTTATGAAGAACATCATATTACCTCGACCAAGAATAACCCCTTGGTTAACTTCATAAAAATTGTAAAAAGAATTATGTGGTCGCTTGCCTATTAAGTTTTTTAAGGGGTGTTTATATGCACTTAATGAGACTTTAAGTTGGTTCATTAAGATATTGGATTAATAAGACAATTTGTTTTTCTTCACTAATTCAGATCTGAATGACTCTTAAGGGGTGTATTCAGTTTGGATTTTAAAATATTTTATTGGAGTTTTTAAAATTCATAGTTTTTGTAAACTCCGCGGATTGTTTTAATTCTACATAGATTTTAAAAGATTTTTGTTCATTCTATGTAGAGTTTGACGGGTCTTTATGTCAGTACTTTAAAGGATTTCAATAGATTTCAATGGATTCTAATAATGTTAATGTAGTGCACAAAAATTCCGCAAGAACTCAAACATCTGATAGCTAAGAAAAGCTTTCGTCTCTCTCATTTTATACACAACGAATAAACTTTATGAATTTCCCTGTTTTTTAGAAACTTGATACATGGATAATTCTTCAGCCAAGAACACTAATGTGTCTTGAAATTACTAGAAAAGTTCTTTTCTAGAATCCAGTCGCTTGTTTCTTCATAGGCGATGGTGCTTTGAAGTTTTATAAATTGCTTTAACTTCTTTCTCCTTGCGACTCTCAGGAGCTTCCTCGTTATTATATACCCATAAACACACAAATTCATGGTGTTTAGTTACCTCCATTTTGGTGTAGAATGGTTCCCAAAATTTAGACAACGACCCATTATCAACAAGTAGAATAAATTCCATGAAGCCAGTTTTATTCGCCTAGATAATATTATTAATTATGGAAACCTAATAAAATCAAACTCCTCAATTGAATTAGACAAGTTTGCCTATCAATTTCAAAATATGGATGTTCGGAACATGAATAATTTTATATATATTTCCCTTATGATAAATTAAAAGACGAATAGTAAATGTATTGATGAAACTAAATTTACTTCATAAACCAAACATGTATACAAGGCAATCCAAGAACCTTTACATGTGACAAGTCATGTATCAACATCACATTACAAAAAAAAAACATAATATGTTTTGAGCAATTAAATAAATAAACGTACAAACACACAACCATACCACACATACAACGACAAAAAAGAATCTTTAGTTGGGAACAACATGTTTATTTTGAGTTGGAAACAACAATGGTTTTAACCTCACTATAGCTAATAGCCTTAGCAATCCTTGCAGTTGGTATCAATGGAAGAAACGAGATAATCTTGTATCCTTTCTCCGCACCACCTTGAAGAGACTGGTTATACATTTCAGAGTGGTAGCTTGTTGAATGAACACCAAGCTAAAGCAACATAATGCTCAGCTACCTACTAGTACTTTGAAGACATCTCCTTAATAGTTGCTCATACTTTGTGTAAACAGTTTTTGCAAGTTCAGAAGTTGTTCCACCTACACTTGCAACTTTAACTTATGATGCAACATTATGAGCAGCTGGAGGATCCATTTGAGTTGCGTAGAAAGCATGGCTCACTACAAGTGGAAGACTGTTCTCAATCTTGTGAACAAATTTATCAACCTTGCTATTACGAACTTGAAGAGCTCAAGAGGAACATTTTGATAGGTGTTGAAGACTAGGCTTACATAAAATAGTAAAAGAAAAATGCAAAAAATTACTTGCTCTGTCTTGGTCGGTGGTTTTCTTTTCTTTGGATTTTATTAAATCTCTGCTTTTATAGAGAGATTTGTAAATGACTTGATTAGTTATACTAAAAAACTAAACTCCTACGAAATCCAATGACTTGGAAAGTTGGTGGTCCTTTGTGTGTTCTAAAATAAATGCAAAAGTAATTGAACCACAACCGCAAGTGTACGGTTGTCCCAAGTAGTAATAAGTGATTCTAGGATCGTTCGCAGGGACGGTTTGGTTAACTACAATGCTTATCGAATAATGAATGGTTGCACTTAGGAAAGCAAATAAAGATATAATGATTGATTGTTTGTTTTTATTATTTCTAAGTAATGAAAGACTAAATGGAAAATGCAATTAAATACTAAGACGCAAGTAAATAAATGTGAAACGCAAGTATGAGAAGGTAGCACTTGAGAACGCAAGGGATCCTCCTAATCCTATATCATAACCTATGCTGTCTAAGGGTTAAATTGGTCAATTACAATGGTCAGGATTCTAAATTCCTTATACCTCCGTCAGGGTGGACTATAAGACTATCCTAGAGTGTCACTAGTCCCGTCAGGCTAAATATGATCCACTTTTAGATGTTAAAGAATTCTACCTCATTGGCCCTAAAATTAGCTAAGTTCGTCAGAATCAATAGCTTCTATTTTAGATTGAATAATTGGTTCCGTACCTAAACCCTCCGCCAGGATGATCCACACGCCACAAAATGGAATTCATATTGTTTTACAAAATTAAAGATAAAGAAAACCTAATTTCCGGAATTGGAATGGCTGAGAACGGAGATATAGACCCTCTCCAGCTCTTGACAGCTTCTTCTTTCTTCCTTGTGTTGCTTCTCTCTGATGTTTTAATTTGTAAAAAGTGAATTGTTATGAAAATAGAAGTCAAAGGCTCCTTTTATATGTGGAAAAACGGATTAGGGCTTGGACCTAAGAATAAATCACTAATTAAATGTCCAAGCCCAATTTCTAAGCCCAAAATCCCGTAACTGCTGCACCACCTTCACTAAAACGGCTCTAGCCGCTTCGTTATAACTCCGATTGACCTGAAATCACCTGCTAAAGTTCCGTAACTCGATAAGGAATCTAATATCTTCAAGGGTCAGCGGCTAAATCATCTCTTAAGCGCCTCGAAATCAGCAATCTTTGGCTTGTTTTCCAGATTTGCAGCTCTAAAATCAAATTCTTTCGGGATTTATCTTCAAGTCTTGACTCCATATCATGATCTTTGACTCTCTTCTCGGATTCCATTCCTAGCTAATACTCAAAACCTACAAACTTTTCACTAAAATACACAAGATTACGCGCAAAAGTTTAATAAATCAAAAATACTAGAATTAAAATAGAAATTCCGGATTATTGCATTTTTAACTCAAAAGTTTATCAAAATATTCAATTAAACATCAAAAATGATGTCTCCCAATGGTCTAAAATAAGAACAATTAGGGAGACATCAAAAGTCCATCAACTTTTTAATACCCCAAAATTTTAGAGGATTTAAAAGAATCTTAATTGAATACACTTAGATTTTATAAGAATTTTTAAATCTCAAGTGAATTCACCCAAATTTTAAAAGACTTTTTGATTCTTAATTAAATGTCCTTGGATTTTTAAAATCCAACACATTCTCAATTGAATACATTCCTATTATTTATATTATATTTTATTAGGATTTAATGCCCAAAAAACCTCTCATGCTAGTGTTTATTTTCTTTCACCATAACCGTCATTCACTCCCCCATAAAAGGCACCATACATTTGGTCAATTTCTTTTTTACCCTTTTTTACCACAGACGCCGCCGATCTTCTTTATACCCCATTTGCTTCCAAATCATTTGATACCGTTGTAACTACAAATATCACCGGTAAATTATGATCCATCACCATATCTAACCTTGATCTTATTCCAAACATAAAAGTCTGAAACAACCAAAAATAAAATATTTCAAGATCAAATATCTTATAATTTAACGTGTAAACAGAAGATGAACTTTTTACCTGGATTAAATTTTGACATAGCCAAATCTATTTTTATACTCACAACAAAACTGTTCGAGCTTGTATCAATAGACCTCCTACAAGAGACTGTTAAGTGTAAATGGAGGATTAGCTTCATATAAAAACTAGGGTAAATTGCACTATTGGTCCCTGTTAAATTTTGACGTAGTCAAATCTAGTTTTATATTCACAATCATGCAAAATATACATGTGTTATAAACTAGCATTGGCTTTGCCCCAATAACTGGATTACAGAATAAAAATGTAGCAAAATAAAGCAGTTTGAGTTTTCTAGGTTTTGGATTTTTCCCAAAACTCAAACTGTTCTTCCTTTTGACTTTATTTTTGCATTCTTGATATATTTTAGTTCTTTTTTAGTGTTTGTGAATAACAAACAATAAGTATATATCATAAAATATAATATGTATATATATTATCATATCATATATTTGTGGATTACAGAATAAAAGTGCTACAAAAAAAAGAGTTGTTTGAGTTTTTAAATTTCCCCAAAACACAATCCGTTCTTCTTTTTGGCATTATTTTTTGCATTCTTGATATATCTTAGTTCCTTTTTAGTATTTGTGAATGAAAAACAATAAGTATATATATACCATATGTTTGTGGATACTAACAAACAAAAATAGCACAAAAGAAAACAGTATGAGTTTTAAAAAAAAAATTAAAACTCAACATTTTAAGTTTTAAGAATTTTCTCAAAACTCAAACTGTTTTCTTGTTGGCTTCATTTTTACATTATTGATATATTTTAGTTCTTTTTTAGTGTTTGTGAATAACAAACAATAAGTATATATATATATATATATATATATATATATATATATATATATATATATATATATATATATATATATATATATATATATATATATATATATATATACCATATGTTTGTGGATTACAGAATAAAAATGTAGCAAAAAAGCAGTTTGAGTTTTGGGGAAATTCAAAAAACTCAACTTTCTGAGATATAGAATTTTTCGTTAACTCAAATTGCCTTTTTTTCAAAAAAAAAAATCTGTCTAATTCATATCATTTTAGTGTTTTGTATTTAAAATAATTAATGACTCGTTTTTTATGATATTTTTTGTATAATTTTTTAATGTATCCCATAAGCTATTTTGTTGTCGTCAACTGGAAGCAAATTAAAGATATTTTAGGAGAGTAATAAAGACAATGCCTTTTACGGGATAGTGCACAAGCTGCAGAATTTTATCGAGCATTAACTCATTTTATTAACATTTGAAACTAAATCTAATTAGTTGTGTATTTAGCATTTAGTAGTTATCCCTTGAAAAAATAAGCAACACCTTAGTCTTTTTGCATAACAAGTGGTGCCCAAAGTTAAACAGAATTTAGATATATGATTCGATTGAAAAATGATTTAATATCATATGCTATTGAAAAGAAAAAGATTAAAAAAGGATTTTAGACATATGATGACGACTAGGGGAGAGCACGAGTCGATTTTACCCGATTTTGAGGCTAGGATAACCCAAAAGGAATATATTTTGGGTTAAAGAATTGTTTGGGTAGCCCAAGGGTAGGGTAATTAAAGTTTACCCTAGGGTTTTCCGGTTACCCTTCGGTTTACCCCAGTTAGTCAACATTACCCAAACTTTTTAACCAGTGGCGGATCCTTAGTGGGACCAGGGGGCCAGCCCCTCTAAACTCGTAAATTTTATGATACGTAAATGTAATTTTGTCCGGAAAAATAATTAGTTTTTTCTGAACGTTTCTGTAAAACATGCATGTTTTAAGAAACACATAAGTTATTGTAGCTTAGTGGTTTAGTATATTTACATATTAGAGTTTAGAGTAACGGTTAGGTGTTTGAGTTTAAGCATTTGTTTTATCTTTTTCTCAAATACACACATAATAGAAAATCATTTAGAAATTATAGCATTTGTTTTATTTATTTTTTCCCAAATACACACATAATAGAAAATCATTTAAAAACTAAATTTTAACATGATTTGATTCTAAAAAAAGAATAAGATTTCAACTTTATTCTTATATTTCAATTTTTAACGAAAACGATTCTTACTTTTTAATATACTAGATTAAAGTTATAAATTTATCAATTTTCCTAAAACCGACTTATTAAATATTGCAATTTTTGTATACGAATACATGTCTCAGTTTTAAATTTGAGGGAGGTTAATAATACTTAGTAATTTATTATTTATATTACTTCAATGTTTAATTTTTGTAGATAATTTATTAATCATATTTATAAATTAGAATATTAATATAACACGTAGTATATTAATATATGTTAATATAATATTAACGATACTATATAAATTAAGTGTAATGGTGTTGATTTGTATATTTTTTGGATAAATACTAACCGCTAGGTTCATTAACTAAAGAGACGAGGACGTAATGATGTTAGATTCTCATATTTGCATTGTGACATTGGTAGTTATATATGTATGTATCATATTTTAACCTTAAAAATTTTAGAAAAATTGACCCCGAAATCCTATATGTTTCAACCTCCCCTCCCCCCTCCCCCCCCCCCCCCCCCCCCCCCCCCCCCGCCTCAATTTAGTGTTGGGATCCGTCCCTACTTTTAACACATGAAAAGAATTTAAAAAATTACAAAACTGAGAAACCCGGTATTCACAAACCAAGAAATCGTGAATCGAATATTTCAAAATAAGTTATGCATATTTGAAATATCCAAAAAGCAAATGAAAATATTTCTCTAGTATGCATGCTTTGTATTTTTTATATTACACGGTTTTTCGATTTTTGGATAAACCCAATTTAATAGCTTGACCCTATAAATAAGGTTGGCCTTAATAAAATTATTATATATTTTGGGTCGGTTTAATTAAAACTAACTTGGTTTTTAGGTTTGGTTAAAATTAACTTGGTTTTTGGGTTTAGTTAAAATTAACTTGGTTTTCGGTTTGGTTAAAGTTTTACTCTACCCTCCCACTAGTACTACTAAAAGACTTCAACTGAACCACTGGGACTAGCTCAGTGGCCAGGACCCTGTCTCTCAACTAGGAGGTACAGGGTTCGAATCCCCTCAGCCGTGTTATTTCTTGAGCCCTTAAAGAGGGTAAGCAAGGGGTGCATGGTTCGAGTCTCCTCCCTGAACATGGGTAACCTAGTTCTGATTAAGTGGGAGTATGCATGAGGAGGCGTGTATATTTCCTATGGGATTAGTCGTGGTGCGCGTAAGCTGGCCCGGACACCCATACATCGAAAAAAAAAAAAAAAAGACTTCAACTGTCTGATTAGTAGCTCCAATCAACAAACAATCCATCAAAATCTAACATTAATCCTAAAACATCAAATTTAATCACAGTTAGTAAGGTACATCAATGGCGGATTGGGAACAATATGTTCAATCAATAATTTTTGGCTTAATTTTCGCTTTTCTTGTCTCTAAACTCTTCTCTATAATCTTCGCTTTCCGAGACCAAAATCTCCACATCACACGCGCCGAAGACGAATCCGATGAGCAGGAGCCATTTAAATCGGAAAATGAGCCATTGATAGCCGAGAAGAAGATTATTTCTGCGGAGGAGGAGACGGAGGTTGGAAGTAGTGATAGTGATGATGATGATGATGATTGGGAAGGTGAGGAGAGTACTGAATTAGAAGAGGAGTTTAGTGCCGCGACAGCGTTTGTAGCAGCTACGGCAGCTGATAGATCTTCCGCAAATGTATCAAAAGAATTGCAATTACAACTCTATGGTCTTTATAAAATTGCCACAGAAGGGCCTTGTACTGCCCCTCCCCCACCAGCTCTCAAATTTACTGCTCGAGCTAAGTGGTAATTGTTCAGCTAATGCCTCGTATTCAATACATTTTTAGCTTTCTAGTTAGTTACTTAAGCTAATAATCTTAGTATCAGGTGTATATCTGGTGATATGAATTTTACAGAGTTTTTATTACTAAAGTTTTTATTTGGTTATTCCCTTAGGATCTTTAAAAACATGTGCATATATTTGAATATTTTGATAGGCGAGCCTGGGAGAAATTGGGTGCTATGCCTCCTGAAGAAGCTATGGAAATGTATGTTGACATTGTCACTGACTTATTTCCTTCCTGGACTAACGGCTCAGAAACTGTGAGATAACACAACTTTACTCTTTATATAGCATGATGTACTAGTTAATTTTCCTGTGCTAGTCCTTATTATCTTATGTTGTGTTATTAAGAGGAAAGGTGAAGACAATAAAGTATCATCAAGTAAAAATTCTAAAGGACCAATGGGACCTGTTTTCAGCACAATGAATTTTGAGGAGGAATCTGGGAATCCATCGTAAGATACTTGACTTGCTTGCGTAAATGAGTGAAGCTTTTTATCTTACATGACTATTTTATTTATCTGGCAGACAGTTAGATGCCATTCATGATTTTGCACGAGAAGGAGATGAGGAAAATTTGCTCAAATGTATAAAGAGTGGTGTTTCCGAAAATTTAAAAGGTTAGTCTTTTCATTAACTTGCAATATCTTAATAATCCAATTCCTGGGTATTTTTTAATTATAAAAAAGCTCTCCGTATCTTTGTGCTTTCAAATGCCTTTTTATACCATGAATGCAGATAGTGAGGGTCGGACTCCATTGCACTGGGCCGTAGATAGAGGCCATCTGAAAGCTGTGGAATTGCTTATAAAACAGAATGCTGATGTGAATGCAAAGGTAAAATGAGAATTAATTTTCATTTTATATACACATGGTAAAATTTATTATGGTGTTTGGTATTATTGGAAGGATGATGAAGGACAAACTCCATTACATTATGCTGTTGTTTGTGAGAGAGCAGAAATTGCTGAATTTCTGGTGAATCAAAATGCTGATATGGAGATAAAGGACAATGATGGTAGTTCTCCTAGTGATCTTTGCGAGCTTAGCTGGCCATGGATGAATAACCGAGCTAATGGGTCATGACGGAACAAAATGCTCCTAGCTTTTACTCATCATTAATTGATAAGTTGTTATCCAATGTTTTATTTTTTCCACTCATTACACTATCAACCATTTGGTTGTTATAGTTTTCAAGGCTTTAAATTGTTAATTTGAGAATTACTTGTAGACTAAATGTTGACATGTTGTCAAATTTTTGGTTACTTTGAGCGGCATAACTTTATAGGATGTTAAACTTGAGCTATAACAACATCTATTTTATACTTCATGTCTCTATGTAAACAGGAGTAAATAGTTAGGAAAGTCTTGAAATAGAGAATTGATTTGGCACATATGACTGTATTTCACTCGTGTTCTCTGCTAAAAAATTCTTTCGAAAGATGTAGATTCATAGGTTCCTTCCTCCACTCTCGGTGGTTGCTTCTCCATCAACCACCATTTGCTGGAGGTCACTACCACCTGCCCTTTTACAACTTTCTCCTTCACTCCGTTACTGCTTTCGGAAGTTCCTCTTCATATATTTCTCATCTCCTCGAAGCGCGGATTTTCCCCGCCTTCAACATTTTCAACCACCACATATCTCTCCCCGAGAGAAGGTAACTCTCTGATATTGGGTTTACTTGGTGATTGTTGGCTTTACTTTACATGTGTGATCTCTCTGGTGATCCTGTCACCATATTACGAGGGGGATCTCAGGAAGGAGATGTGAATTTTCTGCGTTAATTGCTTACATGACCTTATTTGCACTGTAGTTGATCTTCGTTTTGTCTAGGATAGGGAATTTGCTATTGAATTGGTTGGCTTTGTAATTGTTTGTTGGGCCGCCTTAGATTATCCCTTAGTTTAGGCCCTCTTTGGCCCTCATCTTGGTTTTGTCTTCAAATTTTTTTTCATTTTATTTAAAAGTTAAAACATGAAACTACTACAGACTACCGTCTACAGTACGTAACTTAAAGAAAGATAGATAACTGACAAAAAATACATATCCAACATGCAGACTATAACATCAGTCTAATTTCATATCCAGATAATTAAAGTTATTTTCTCCCATTCACCATCAAAGTTGAGATAACACGGAGGTAAACAATCCCGTCACCAAACTAAAGGTTTTAATCATGAACAGTAAGTAGTTGATACCAGCGGTATCCATAAGTTATAGGAGTGTAACAATACCCACCAATAAATGAGTTTTTGATCCTAGTGGACAAAGAAACATGATTATCGATGTAATAACTTACTACTGGAATCTTCGATTACTACACTACCTGAACAAACACTAATTAGGAACAAAAAACTCAAACCAGTGTCGGACACTGTTTTGCGTTATTTGATGAGTTGAAGAAATAAACCAACGCCTAAAGAGGAAGACTGTTGTTGAGTTCAGTTTGTGATAAAGATAATCCGCCAACTCCCCCTGCGATACTGCGATACTAATTTTGTGTGCCCATTGACATGAAATGATGGTAGATTATTTCTTCTTTGCTCAAATCTACGTCCCAAGAGTTCAATTTTTCCGATTGGCCCATCTTTTTGGCTTGCTTAACTTTGAATAGGTGCGGTTTTTCTTAGCAGGACGTCTCATGGTTTTCTTTGGACTTGTTTGATAGGTGTTTTCTCATTTCTTAGTACTACTTTCTTTTTGTTTGGCCTCTTTATTTTCATTCCCATAAATTTCATATATCAACCCACCTGAGAGTAGTCAAACACCAGATCCTTAACAATACAAAAATAGTACGAACCACTTATCAAAGCACAACACATAAGAATCAAAAAAATACAAAGTAGATCAATGTCTATACATATGCGCATATTCCAAAAACGAACAAGACAGGAAGTAAACCCAAAAAATACTCCTTTCTTCTCAGGGTTTGCCTTCTCCAATCTCATTCTACTTCCAAAAATTTCATAAAACACAAAAAGTAAATAAAAGGATTACACTGGAAATTAAAATGTTTAGCTACTAAATAGTATCTAAATCGAAATTAACAAGAAATGTTTTCTTCTTCTTCTTCTATAGTTCATCATGGTCATCATCATCTTCCGCATCAGCACCACTAGCTCCACCACTCGAAGGTCCACCAGACTTCTGATAAATCGCTGTGATAATTGGATTACAAACAGCCTCAACTTCCTTAAGCTTCTCATCTAAATCTTCCTTCTCAGCGTTTTCATTTTCATCTAACCATTCAATAGCCTCTTTAGTAACTGTTTCAATCTTCTCCTTATCTTCAGCCTCAATCTTATCAGCTAACTTATCCTTATCATTTATTTGGTTCTTCATGTTATGAAGATAACTCTCCAAACTGTTTTTCGCATCAATTTTATCTTTCACCTTCTTATCTTCTTCCGCAAATTCCTCAGCCTCTTTCACCATACGTTCAATCTCTTCTGGAGTCAACCTTCCTTTATCATTCGTGATAACAATCTTCTCAGATTTTCCCGAAGCTTTATCTTCTGCCTTCACATTCAAAATACCATTCGCATCAACCTCGAATGTTACTTCAATCTGTGGTGTTCCTCTGTTAAAACAAACAATACCAGCTTTTAGTAAGAGAATCACCGTAAAATGTGTTGAAAAGAAAGGGGAAATTATCAAACCTTGGTGCTGGGGGTATTCCGGTCAAATCAAATTTCCCGAGCAGCCTACAGTCCTTTACAAGACTACGCTCACCTTCAAAGACCTATAGCGCATATTTATATCAAGTTAGTTATGCTAATTCCAAGGGTATTATCGTAAAAGTGAAAAAAGATATTTTACCGCGATAGTGACGGTGGTTTGCTGATCTTGGTAAGTGGTAAAAACTTGTGATTTCTTTGTTGGGATAACAGTGTTTCTTGGGATTAACTTAGTCATGACCCCACCAACAGTTTCAATACCAAGGGTAAGTGGTGCAACATCCAAAAGAAGAATTTCTATAACAAGAAAGTATATTTTTAGTGTATATCCATGAAATTATATAATTAATAAATTAAAAGTATGTTTAAGAGTAAATTTACCTTTAGTTTCATCGCCTCCTTCACCACTCAAAATACCTCCTTGTACAGCAGCTCCAAAAGCTACAGCTTCATCTGGGTTAACACCTTTGTTGGGCTCTTTTCCTTCAAAGAAATCCTTTAAAAGTTGTTGCACCTTTGGGATTCGGGTACTTCCACCAACAAGGACAATTTCGTCAATTTGTTTCTTTTCTAAACCAGCATCAGCCATGGCTTTCTTCACGGGTCCCATGGTCTTTCTGAATAAATCATTGTTCAACTCTTCAAAACGGGCCCTTGTAAGAGGTTCTGAGAAATCAACACCATCGAAGAGAGATTCGATTTCTACACGGACTTGATGCTGACTAGACAAAGACCTCTTTGCACGTTCACATTCTCTCCTTAATTTCCCCAAAGCTCTGTTATCTTTGCTGATGTCCTTACTATGCTTCTTCTTAATCAACTTGATAAAGTACTCCATGATCCTCTGATCGAAATCTTCACCTCCAAGATGAGTGTCTCCATTTGTTGAAAGAACCTCAAAAACTCCATTATCAATGGTCAAGATACTAACATCAAAGGTCCCACCACCTAAGTCAAAAACAAGGATGTTCTTTTCTCCACCTTTCTTGTCCAAACCATAGGCAATAGCTGCTGCGGTTGGTTCATTGATGATTCTCGCAACATTCAAACCAGCAATAACACCAGCATCCTTGGTGGCTTGCCTTTGAGCGTCATTGAAATAAGCTGTGAAATTAGAAATATTCAGTAAATGATATTATTATGTGTTTAAAAATATTTGTGTTTTTACCAGGGACAGTAACAACAGCATCTTTAATTGTCTTTCCAAGATAGTTTTCAGCTGTCTCCTTCATTTTTGTTAGGATCATAGCGCTAATCTCCTCTGGACTGAAGACCTTAGTTTCACCATCTTTAATCTTGACTTGAATGTATGGTTTACCATCCTTGTTCACGATTTTGTATGGGAAAAGCTTCATGTCCTTTTGAACTTCTTTATCATCAAACCTGTCACAAAGTAATTTCAAGGTCAATAAAAAATCTTCACTAATATATTACTAACTTTATGAATAAAACAGTTCTTACTTTCTTCCAATAAGTCTTTTCACATCAAAGATGGTTCTCTCTGGGTTAACAGCAGCAAGATTCTTTGCTGCCTCACCAATCAACCTCTCACTATCTGTGAAAGCAACCCACGATGGGGTGATACGATTTCCTTGATCATTGGCTATGATTTCAACATGACCGTTCTTATAAACACCAACACATGAATAAGTTGTGCCAAGATCTATCCCAATTACTGATCCCAATTTATTTGTTGCTTCTTCTTTTGCAATCGAAAATGAAAATAAGCTTCCTGTTTCATCAATTAAATCACCAAATTAATGAGTTATCGTATATAGACCATATGTAGATTTTCCAAGTATAATCAATCACAGCATAAAACATGATTTCAATGGTAATTGTATCACTAGTCCAAGTGTTATGCGAAATGACCAAATACACCCGTGCTTGGGAATATGTCCAGTGTCCTTCCAAAACATCACAAGTCAATCTACCCCTCCGCAGGGACCAATGGTGAAACGTTTTGGAATTACACAGGTACATATGCTATTGTTAAAAACAGAGGTGTGTATTTGAATATTTTGCACAACACAAGGACTAATTGTGCAGTTAACCAATTTCAAATTAAGCAAAAGTAGAGGAATAGATTAGCTACGAATATGTACAACACCGGTATATTTGCTATTTTTTGAAACACAGAGCTACAACAACCAAATCTAAGTTTATACATACACATATATATACATATATACAGAGACAAGCCTATATGCAAGAATATATGCATAAACTCCCTAAACAAATAATTTAGGATATCAGATCTGGAAACGAGTTGCTGAAACATATACACTCTAAATACTATAAAATTCCAGGCTACTCCGTTTAACACCGATTAATTGCAATATGGAACGTCATGCTTATTTAAATTAGCTAACGCTCAATACAATATTATTCTACTCCTTGAGCATTATACCAGAATTGTATAACTTATTTAAACAACATTATCACGAAAAAAATTGCAGCTCACACAATCATCTATAACATGTAACTTCAATGATACAATAAAGTTGAAATTAGAAAAGGAAAATGAAATCTAACCGAAGAAGACGATCGTTAAAACGATCGATGATGCGCGTCTATTCCACGCCCCCGCCATGGCGTAACACCTAATATCAGTATTAAAGACCTTTCTTAGTTTTCTGTGGATTTTGGTTATGGTTTGCTGAAGAACAACAATGTCTGTGATTATGATGAGAAAGCAAGTTATGTAGCCAGAGAGTTATATAGTAATTGGAGGAGGTGTGAAATTTAATTTGAAAATCGAGGGAAGTGTCATTGTTGATGACGTGGACCAATAAGGTTTAAGACTTACATGGTAGAGCCAATGAGATGCGGTCTTTTGTTGGGCTCATCTTAACCATTGGTTTGGACATCTCATTGACGCGTCAGACCTTGTTGACGCAATATTGATTGCCTATTTTGCCCTTTAGTTAATCTTTCCCACATATAGATTTCTCTAGAAAACGCATGTCAATTCTTGAAAATGTTGGACAAAAAATAAAAACTTTTATACGTGCGTACATATATTGAAAAAATATTTAAAATAAGCATAAAGTATATTAGCCTGGTAAACCAAATTCACAACTTTTATAAATATCCATATGGAGCCACACATTTTACTTTGTACCTAAATTAATCTATTTGACCAAATTCTTTAGTTACATAATTAAAAAAAAAATTTGCACGGTAACTGTATCTATATTTTAGTCGTCCGTTACTTCTCTAATCTAGCTGATTTCTTTATTACAAACAATGCCAACAACTAAAAGATCTGCTCGCAAAAATATTACGCGTCAGACTTTTGAAGATAGAAACATTTTGAAAAGAACGACAATAATTTTTCGAGATCTACCGAAACCGACAACAAAATTGGAAACAACAAAAATAGAGGTATATGCTAAGATCTACAATTACTCCTACTTAATTTGTTGAACATAAAAGAATAGTTGAAGATAAACTCAAGGAAACGTAGATACTAGTGCTAGATCTGATATTCCTCATTCTGAAGAAAGTATCAGCTCTAAGGAAGTTAAATTTTGAGACTAGTATAGAACAGAGTAACGAAAATAAGTGGTCAAATCTGTTTGAAGGAAGGATTAAAAGTGATATGAAGCTCGAGTGTCATGAACTGGTTGTTCACGACGAAAAAACCATCATCAAGCCACCACAAGTTGTACTCGACATGGTGCTAAGATCTGAGAAAATTGTCTTGTTGGACAATTTATAAGACCTCTTCCTCAGTTTTACATGTTAACAAATTTTGTAAAGTATCAATGGAAAGAGTTTGGCTGGGTCAACATCAAGTCAAATGGTAAGATGTGTGTGTTTATCTTTGAAGACAAACTCAAATGCAACAAAGCTCTTGAACAGGTTTGGCATGTAGGTGGTAAGCCTTTATTCTTAAGATAGTGGAAATATAATATGCAATTCGAAAAAAACGGACATTAATAAAGTAGCGTTATGGATTAAGCTAAAAAATATGCCTATGAATTTGTGGACCAAAGAAGGATTAGGATATATTGCGAGTGGTATTGGCAATCCCATTTAAATGGATTCAATAATTGAATCCAGATCTAGATTGGGACACGAGTTTGTATTGAAGCTGATCTACAAGCTAACTTACCTAAATAGTTTATATAGATATTGGTTTGTGTGAGCTACATGAAGTAAAAGTAGTGTTTGAATGGAAACCGACCCAGTGTCTCAAGTGCAACAGCTTTGAACATACCATGTGTAAGCCTGATAAAAAGGTATGGGTTCCTAACCCAATCCAACCAACTATTCAAATTGCATAGGTTAGTATAGTTGACAATCAAAGTTCTAAAGATGAAGATTTTAATAAGATGATTAACATTGATGAAGAATCATGGCGATATTTTACTAAAAGGTCAAAAATTCATGAATAGGCTAGTAGTATCAACTATATTTCACATGCTTCTGCTAATAATTAATGTAATGTTTTTAATAGCCCTCTTTCATCTCTTGATGATGATGTTTACAAATCTAAACCCCCTGATCCATGATCATTGAATCATGGAATGTAAGGGTTTGAACATGACTCTTAGATAGCTAGATGTCTCAAATTTTATGTTCAACAGTAAAGTGCAAGTCATGTGCTTATTAGAAACTAAAGTAACCTTCAACAACATGACAAATATTATGAATGATTATTTTAAATACTATAACATTCTTCACAACTACTTGAATGGTTCTAGATGAAGAGTTTGTATAATTTGGAAACATATTTACATTCAGATTAAGATAATTGAACAAACTTTTCAGCTATATTAGTTGAAATTTTATATACGAATGATAACACTAAAGTATATATGAGTGTCATTTATGTTAGTATGATGATAAACAAAGAGTTAACTTATGGAGTGGATCAAAGATTATAAGAGTGATTGCTTTGGGTGTATTGGAGTCTTTAATGAGATACTAAAGATGGAAAATTAATTGAACTGTGATGAGATTGTTGACTGTACTCGATAGTTTATAAACTGTGTTATGAGCTAAATTATATGAACATAAAACATGTAGGAACTATTATATAAAAGCTTAATTCAACACATGAGTAATAGAATTGATAGGCTACTTATAAATTTTTCTTGGATGGACAAAATTCATTCAAATGTTCTTTTTTTTGGATCCCTATACTGCAGATCATTATGCTTTACTTGTAACTATAGTAAAGCAAAAAACAGAGCACCATGTTCATTTAGCTTTTTCAATATAACACAATGATTTTCTAGTTGTTGTTGCAAATGTATGGAAATGTGAGGTGAAAGAATCATATATATGTTTCAACTTTATACTAAATAGAGTAGGGTTAAACGGGCACTTAGAGCTTTTAATATCAAACACTTTATAAAGAGTTTGAGTTATATTAATGATCTGAAATCTAAGCTAGAAGTTTTACAAGACTCCACCATGCGTAGTACTGCATATAGTATCATAATTGCTGAAGAGGAGATAATTATTAAAAGTCTAGAGGAAGCTTTACTCAATAAATATGAAGTCCTAAAGCAGAAATCTAGAGCTACATGGACAAGAGAAAGTGATTGTACTTCTTTATATTATTACAAAATCATTAAAGGAAGACAAGCAAGAAATAGTGAGTACTCTCATTGATGATCACTGAAACATTATATCTTATCCTAACCAAATCAAGGAGGAGTTCATTATTTTTCATAAGAACTTAATTCGTACTCAAGACAAGGAACAAGAAGTATGCTCTATTGATGTGCTCAATAAATTACTCAATATAAGTTTAATTAGGAACAAGCTAGGATTCTTACTCTTCCTATCACAAATGAAGAAATAAAAAATTCACTAATTTCTATGAATGCGAACAAGTGTCCAAGCCTTGATGAATTCATTTTATGCTTTTATAAAGAAGTTTGGAGCATAGTAGGTGAATTTTTTTGTAAAGCAGTCAAGGAAGACTTTGAAAGTTATCAACTACTCAAGGAAGTAAAAGCTACAAATCTTACTCTTATACACAAAATAAGTACGCCATCTAGTGTGAAGTAGTTTAGACCAATATCATGTGTAAACACTACATATAAAACTCTATCCAAGATCATTGCAGATAGGTTGAAGAATGTCTTGAACTCACTCATTGGTAACTATCAATAGGCTTATGTAAGTGAGAGGTTCATTTGTGATAACATTGTGGTATCCCAAGACATACTTCATGATTATGATAAAGACAACATCACATTTAGATGTACTGTAAATGTGGTCCCTCAAAAGGCATATGATAACATCAATTGGCAATTCCTATTCAACACACTTGAAGCTATGACTTTTCCTTTTCAATTTATCAAGTGGACTTATATGTGTGTCTCTTCTCCAACTTATTAAATAATCATTAATGGAGAAATAGTGGGATTTTTTTTAGGAAGAAGAGGGCTTAGACAAGGGGCCCCTTGTCCCCTCATCTTTTTGTTATATGTATGCATGTGTTTACTGCTTTGTTTCAAAAGAGTGGTGTTAATGCTAGCTTTTCCTATCATCCTAAGTGTGAAACCTTGAAGCTAAATCATATCATCTTCACATATGATCTATTAATTTTTATGAAGTCCAACATTTCCTTTGCACAAGTTATTAAAGAGAGCTTGGATGTATTTTCTAGATTATTCGGCCTAAAGATCAAGTTATACTTTGGTGGCCTTTTCTAATACTAAAAAAGTATCATTCGAATTTTAAATATACTTAAAGGAAAAATCCTTGTAAGGTACTTGGGAGTACCTCTTAATTCAAAGAAACTCAATGCAGACAATTCTAACAAGTTGATTAATAACATTTGTGAAAGTAATACTCAATGGAGTCATCGAATGTTAACTTATGCTGGAGGACTTGAACTCAATTAAAGTAGTATTAATAAGCAAACTTCTTTACTGATGTAGGTTTTTTTTTTCTTCCTAATAATATAATCTACAAGCTCAATAAAAAACTCAATAGTTTTCTCTGGAAAGGAAACTTAGAGGGAGCTAAAGGTGCAAAGGTATTTTGGATTAAAGTATGCAAAAGTAACCAAAAGATGGATTGAATATTCCAGTTATTGAAGTACTTAACAAAGCTTGTTATTGAGACTATTTTGAGAATGTACCAAAAGAGTAACAATTTTATCAGTGTTTGGGCTCATACAAACTTCAGTGCATAAGTCTTAACACTGAGCGAGTTCCGCGGCGACAGTGACCATGCTCAATGTCGATACTGAGAATGGTGAATGATATTACTGAGTATGGAAAAACAAAAAAATAACAACACATCTTTGTGTTTTTGACACTCAACACATGTGTACGACACTTAAGCATAATTAAAAGATTGAACACAAATTTCAAATTAGTATTAATCAATATAATCAATAACATTGTTAAGTAAAAAAAAGATAAAAAATTACAACAAATACTAAGTAGATTCATAGACAAAACAATGAACACATTCGTCTAATACTGGAATAAAACCCCGAACACATCCATCAATAATAATTAATCAATGCAATTTTGGACAATCGATAATTAACATTAAGCTAGTCAAGCTCAACATTAAGAAAAAAAAGATTGAGAAGCTTGTCCGGCTTTCATGAATAATTGAACTCTACTCTTTTCTACATACTGAGCTAGCTCCGACCAATCTCTGAACATCCATGGTTCTGAACTATTCCCACTTCAATCCCATAATAGATTTACACACCATTCACCAAACCAACTTACCTGATTAAACCTCTCTAGATATGGAAGGTAGACGAAACTCAAAAACCATGATAGGGGCTCGCCATTTATGTGCTTAAACACTGAAATTTTATTATAATTTTTGAAAAGAAAGATATTTTAAGAAAGAGATGATAATTTTTTTCAAATTTTGACTACTTATCTTAATGTTTTATTGCCCTTTTGTGATCTACTAGTTTTAACCGGAAAAAAAAAATCTACAAGTTTTTAAATTCCTTTAGGTCTTTTTTATTTTGGTCGATAAATTCCTTTAGGTCAAAATCACTTTTTTATGTGCAACTTGACGACGTTAGCCAGAGTAACACTAACAACTAATAATAATAAATAAATAAAAATAAAAAAGTTGTAATAATTATTAAAGTGAAACAATTATATACAGATATAGATTTGCATAATTCAAGTACAGCTTTACATCGCCTCTGTCTCACTTTCTCTCTCCCTCTTAGGGTTCTTCATAGGGCGAGCGCCGCTTGCTTTTGCCTCTATCATCTGTTCGATCAAATAGTGAAGTTTACTCTCACTCTTTCACTGTTCATCCTCGCAGAATCAGCAGGTAATTTGATCATCTACACTCTCACTACGGTTCCATTTTATTTGACTTATTCTCGATTTAAAGTGCCTAACTTAGTTATCTATGGATTATATGAATGCTTGATCTATGCACTCGCATTTATATGATTATATATTGGAATATTGGATGATTTTTTCAGTTTTCTGATTATAGGTTTTCAATATATCTTCTTGCCAGTTTTATTTTTCATGATTAATCGATCATTATTTATGGATTAATTTGCATATTCTATTGACATGTGAGCTTTTTCAATTTTTAATGGAGTGGTTATATATATACTTTGGTCAATTTAGGGTTCGTGGATCAGTTTTTAACCTTTTGGAGGTTTGATAGTTATGCTATTTTGTATAATTTGTAATTACGGTGTTTGACTTTCTATTAAGGTATGAGCTAACACTTGATATGATCCTGTGATTGAAATTTTCCCTGTTACTAGTTTAGTTTTGAACGGTTAACTTTCCTCGATCAGTTGAGGACTACAATCTGGGATCTTTAATTTGCTTTTGTCGACCACTAAATGTATTTGCTCAAATTTTATCGCTGATCCTGTGAGATCTGGCTAGTTTGCATATCCCATGCATTTAAACTTGTTTTTTTCTTAGCTAGAAGGTATAGGAATTATTGTAGGAGATTATTTATGATGTGCATAAGTGAGATCTTTGTTGTTTTCAGTTCTGAATTGGTGTCAACTTTCTATTATTATTCCGGGCTAACCGTTTCGGTTACTTGGTAGGCCAATCTAGGACCGAAATATGCTTGCGTTTTTATTTTGTCGTTGAGCGGTTTCAGCCTCTAAATAGAAAAAAACTTCCATTTGTCGTTTTATTGTCCTTTACGATCGCGCGTATCCACATAATTGAATAGCTTTTGCTTTCCGCTCAAGCTATCTTGATTTGTTTCCTTTTGTGTTCATTCGATCCTTTAAATCAATCATTTCATCATTTAATTTTCCGTTTCATATTAACTAGTACTCGTGTTCGCAACGGATTCTGACATATAAAATATTTGTATCTCATAAATTTAATCGTTGACTTGCAGAATCGAGATGGCAATGGAAGTTACCCAGGTCCTCTTAAATGCTCAATCAGTTGATTCAGCAGTTCGAACACATGCAGAAGAACAATTGAAGCAATTTCAGGAGCAAAACCTTCCCAGTTTCTTGTTATCACTTTCTGGAGAGCTTGCTAATGACAACAAACCAATCGATAGTCGTAGATTGGCCGGTTTAATTCTGAAGAACTCTCTAGATGCTAAAGAACAGCATAGAAAATTCGAGCTTGTTCAGAAATGGTTATCACTAGACGCAGCAGTAAAAACCCAGATCAGGGCATGCTTATTACAAACCCTTTCTTCTCCTGTACCTGATGCTAGATCAACTTCTTCTCAAGTTATCGCTAAAGTTGCTGGTATTGAGTTGCCTCAGAAGCAATGGCCCGAGCTAATTGGATCACTTCTCTCAAATATCAACGAGGTCCCTGTTCATGTTAAGCAAGCTACTCTCGAGACTTTGGGTTATTTATGTGAAGAAGTTTCTCCAGAAGTTGTGGATCAGGATCAGGTGAATAAAATACTTACAGCTGTAATTCAGGGTATGAGTGCAAATGCAGGGAGTAATGATGTAAGACTTGCTGCTACACGAGCTTTGTACAATGCTCTTGGCTTTGCTCAAGCAAATTTTACTAATGATGTGGAGCGTGATTACATTATGAGAGTAGTGTGTGAAGCTACTTTATCCCCAGAAGTTAAGATTCGACAAGCTGCTTTTGAATGTTTGGTGTCTATTGCGTCAACTTATTACGAGAAATTAGCTCCGTATATTCAAGATATCTTTAATATAACAGCTAAAGCTGTTAAGGAAGAGGAGGAATCTGTTGCTCTTCAAGCTGTCGAGTTTTGGAGTTCAATCTGTGATGAAGAGATTGATATTTTGGAAGAGTATGGAGGAGAATTCACTGCAGATTCGGATGTTCCGTGCTATTATTTCATTAAACAAGCTCTTCCTGCACTTGTACCTATGCTATTAGAGACTCTTTTGAAGCAAGAAGAAGATCAAGATCAAGATGAAGGAGCTTGGAATATAGCCATGGCTGGTGGGACCTGTCTCGGTTTAGTTGCACGTACAGTTGGAGATGATATTGTACCATTAGTCATGCCTTTTGTTGAAGAAAACATTGCGAAACCAGATTGGAGGCAAAGAGAAGCTGCTACTTATGCTTTTGGTTCGATATTAGAAGGTCCTTCACCTGGTAAATTGATTCCTACTGTAAGTGTAGCTCTCAATTTCATGCTCACGGCTTTAACACAAGATCCAAACAGTCATGTTAAAGACACTACAGCATGGACATTGGGAAGGATATTCGAATTTCTTCATGGTTCAGCTGTGGTGACACCTATCATCACCTCTGCAAATTGTCAGCAGATAATTACAGTTCTGCTTCATAGTATGAAGGATGTTCCTAATGTAGCAGAGAAGGCTTGTGGTGCTCTTTACTTTCTTGCACAAGGGTATGAGGATGTGGGGTCCGCTT
Source organism: Nemophila menziesii (assembly GCA_029959085.1). Taxonomy (NCBI): domain Eukaryota; kingdom Viridiplantae; phylum Streptophyta; class Magnoliopsida; order Boraginales; family Hydrophyllaceae; genus Nemophila; species Nemophila menziesii. The sequence goes on along the minus strand of JARWIR010000001.1, from coordinate 27,845,433 downwards.
CTCCTATAACCCCGTATTTTCAGGAGATAGTTAAAGCGCTTCTCACTGCTACTCATAGAGAAGATGCTGGTGAGTCTAGGCTAAGAACTGCTGCTTATGAGACTTTGAATGAAGTGGTGAGGTGTTCAACTGAAGAAACAGCTTCTATGGTGATCTTATTAGTGCCTGTTATTATGACTGAACTTCACGAAACTTTAGAATCACAAAAGCTTTCGTCTGATGAAAGGGAGAAGCAAAATGAATTACAAGGGCTTCTATGTGGGTGTTTACAGGTTATTATTCAGAAGCTAGGGGCATCTGAGCAAACTAAATACGTATTCATGCAGTACACAGACAGTATCATGAATCTTTTCTTGAGGGTTTTCGCGTGTAGAAGTGCTACTGTTCATGAAGAAGCAATGCTCGCTATTGGAGCACTAGCTTATGCTTTAGGACCGGATTTTGCTAAGTACATGCCTGAATTTTATAAGTATTTGGAAATGGGTCTTCAGAATTTTGAGGAGTATCAAGTATGTGCTGTGACAGTTGGTGTTGTGGGTGATATATGTAGAGCACTTGAGGAGAAGATTTTACCTTACTGTGATGGGATTATGACACAGCTTTTGAAAGACTTATCAAGCAACCAATTGCACCGATCTGTGAAGCCACCTATCTTTTCTTCATTTGGTGACGTGGCACTTGCAATAGGAGAGAGTTTCCAGAAGTATACTATGTATGCTATGCCTATGCTCGAGAGTGCTGCCGAATTATCTGCACAAACATCAAGTGTGGATGATGAGATTATAGAATACACAAATCTCTTGAGAAACGGAATCTTGGAGGCTTATTCGGGAATATTCCAAGGGTTCAAAAACTCTCCTAATGCCCAGATGCTAATTCCTTACGCACCACACATATTGCAGTTTCTTGATAGTATTTACATGGAGAAAGATATGTAAGTAGTATTTTTTTTATTATATAATAAAATAATTAAAATTGTTATGCTAATGTGAAAATGATATTTCAGGGATGAGGTGGTGATGAAAAGTGCTATTGGAGTTTTGGGTGACCTGGCGGATACATTGGGAAATAACGCAGGGTCTTTGATTCAGCAATCAGTATCGAGCAAAGAGTTTTTAAACGAGTGCTTATCTTCGGAAGATGATTTGATCAAGGAATCAGCTGAATGGGCAAAGTTGGCGATCAGTCGTGCAATATCTGTTTGAGAGTTGTTATGATAGTATCAGAAAGTGGTCCCTTGCATGCTGCATATGGTCATGTCATAGAGTCTCGGTCTCGGGGGGTCTGGCAATAGAAGAAGTCGATCGATCAGATCAATCTTCGGTTTGTCACTAACTCATGCATCATCATCACTATGGGTCGTGTCAGGTCAAGTCGGGTTCTATGGTTATGCCAACATGGTGGGGTGGTTGGAGGAGTGTGTGTTATGATGGCTATGACGACTACTCCAAACGGCGGCATATCTCTTGAGCTCTACAAAAAAAAAAAACTAACTTCATGGGTCATCGGTCATCATGCATCGGGTCGAGCTCCAAACTCTGGATTGAAGAGAAACATTCCTTGAGCTACAAAACTATTAACTTCATGGTTCGTGAAGGTGGAAACTGCTGATTCTCAGAAAGCTCTATGTCATGGTGTTGCGCTATCATCTTCTCTTCTCCAAAGCTCAGCATCATATATCATTTTTTTTTTTTTTTTAGGATTAGTCATTTCAGTCCCCTCAATCTCATTCATTGCATTCCATATCATTCATTTCATTCTCTTCAAAATATACTATTCATGACGGTAGCATTTCATATGCATTCATTCCTGTAACAATTTCTTTCCCAGTTGTACTTTTTTGATTCATGTGTGCTATGGTTCTTTTTTTTTTTTGTTGAAAATACAAGGATCTTTTGAATTATGTTGGTGGTATATGTTATAGTTTGATCAATGTCATAAACTTGTAATGACTTTGAAGGAAGTGAATACACTGGGAAATCCACATGGAAGAGAATGTTTATTACTTTATTATTATTATTTTGCATTGTTGTCTTGTGTTTTTAATTTATCTTTCTATAGTGATATGAATGAGTTTGATTTTCTCGTGTTATGCAATAGTTTAATTTGAAATTGTTGATTCTGTTGTTGGGGAGGAGTGGGTAGGTCTTGATACTTAAAGCTCGATGGGAGAAAAATAATGAAATTAGTGTGTTGATATAGGTTATTTATTATATCTGTGTGTCCTGAGCAACTTGTTCCAATGCTTTGCCATTGTTGGGTTCTCTTAATTTAAAAAATTCCACTGGTTAGAAAATTCCACTGGCTTTAAAGCCACCTTAGAGTTAAGAAAATTTAAGAAATGATCTTGTGTCTAGGGGATGTAAGTGAACCGAGTTAAGCTATATATCTTATTTGTTAAATTTTTTTGAGTTTAGGGTGTTTAAATTTTAACAACTCTAGGCAAATTTGAACGAGCTTTTTTTGAGTGGACTTGAGTAATTTATGAACAATTTTTATTTTTTATAGTCCAAGTTGAATTTCATGAATATTCGGTATCAGATAGAGTAGGTGGGATTAAGTATGAAGCGTGATAATGAAAGATATTTAAAGTTCAAAGAAATATACTCCCTCCATTCTATAATAATTGACGCTTTAGAATATTTCACACATATTAAGGAATCTAAAAAGTAGGGAAAGTTTAATTAAAAATTACTAAGATATCCCTACTTTTAAGAGAGAGAAAATTAATGATTAAGTATTGAAAGATTTTGAGAGGAGGGTAAACTAAGAAAGAGATCATTTATTTTGTATTGAAACTTGAAATGTGACATATAATGTGAAACAAATTATTTTGGTTAAAGAGTCAATTATTATGGAATGGAGGGAGTAAACCGTTAAAGTTAATACTAGATTTAACAATATATATATATATTGATAAATAAAATATTAATTTACAGAATAAATATAAATGAGCAATTATGAACGCGTTTGAACAATTTTTTTCTTCATTTTATAAACAAACGAGTTTATGGACAAATCTTTTCTGAGTTGAGTTTAGCTGTTTGCGAGCGGAGTGATTCATTTCAATCTTATTCGTGTTTGTTAAATATATTATTACCATAATTTAATATTACTTTATTAGACTAGTTTATTTTCTTATCATATTTATTTTCTAGTTAGTTTAGTTTACCTTTTTTGTTCACCTAGTAATCAGACATATATATAATTTTATTTTATTATATTAGAATAATTCTTAATGTAGTTTCTAGCATTTCTTGTTCACTAGCCTTATAGCTCTTGTAGTATTAATCTCTCTTTCTCTTATTTAAATATCTTACATGGTATCAGATCTACTAATCTAAGCGGTTTTTCGTTATCATTTCATTCGCTTCAGCAAGTTGTTAAGCTCTACCTTTCATGGTACTCTTTCGCTATCGTTTTAATCGAAATTAATTCTCTCATAGGAATCGAAATCTTAATCCTTTCGTAGAAATCAATTATTTTTTTGTAGGATTCGAAATCTCGATAGGCATCGATCTTATCTTGGTAATTTGCTCAACACTTAATTCTTAATTCATGGTTGTCACGGCTTGACTCATTGTTCAGCATCGACATTACTCCACAACATCAACATTGTCACCACGTCAATACCTCTGCCATGCTTCTAAATCAACGACGATCAAGACACGTCATCTACGATTTATAATTTAAACTCAAGTTGTTCTCACCTACTTGATTTTGAAGGGGGTGCTAAATATATTATTATCATCTTATTATAGTAGTTTATTTCGGTATCATATTTATTTTCTAATTATTTTAGTCTTACCTTTCTTGTTCACCAAGTAATTAGACATATACATATATGGTTTCATTCTATTGTATTAGAACAACTCATATTCACAATGTAGTCTCTACTATTTCTTATTCTCTAGTTCAAGCTGATTGCGAGCGGATTAATTCATTTACAACCTTATTCGTGTCTATCAAATTTGATGTTTTTGTATTTATTTTGGTCTAACTTCCTCGCTACTCAATTATTTTGTCCTACTTTCCTGCACAAGAATGATATTGGTTGTTTATTCAAAGACATAAAGGGTGGTTATATGGGACGTTTTGTTGTCTCTTACGTAATGGACTCAACTTTTCACTCCGAGTTGCTTTCCCTCCACTATAGACTTCGGTGGGCGGAAGAACGTGGTGTTACATAACTATGTACTAAGAATGACTCATTAGAGGTTTATGGGCTGGTGATTACTCTAGGACTTGGTCAAATACCACTGGTCGTGTCTGTATATTTATTATGCGTAGGAATGTGTCTTTTGGTATAGATCACATTTAATGAGACAAAAAAAATTGTGTAGATTGGATGGAGAGAAACGTAGTAAAATTAAGAATCGACTCGATACAGTATTCAATATTTCATCGAAGGAAAATTACTAAGAATATTAGGGGGGTGTCATCAATCTGGATTTTAAAAGAGTTTATTAGAGTTTTTAAAAATTATTGACTTTGTATAGTCTATTATTTTTAATAGACTCTATCCAAATTTTTAAAGATTTTTTTTTCATTTTATTGAAATTTGACAGATTTTTAAAATTGATTTTAAAAGATTTCAATGGATTCTAATATTTTAAATTTTAATACCTTTTATTTTTATAATCCTCTAAACGGATAAAAGTGAATATTTCTGGACGAGAAGATTACAAGCTTTCAGTAGTCAAGGAATAGAAGATTGTCGGATATTTCCGAATCAAATTATTATCCGATAAAAATAAAATTCAAAATTTAGTCAATAACATTCTCAAAACAAACTAACAAAAATTATTCAACAAAAAAATTCAACAAACCAAATTTATCAAAAGCTTTAAAATTATAATTAAGGAATTTGATTCTTGTGGAATATCCAACTTGATCGTTCTTCAAGAGACATTCTCAAGAACATATCTTTTTTTTGTTTTACTATCAATCAATTCAACCGCTTCAAAACGAGTATCATCGTCCAAGTTCGGAATTTCCTTGATAGCATCCCATATCGTGTATTCCTTTTCCTTTTGTCTCTCATTTTCTTCTTTTTCTAGTAAGTTGTATATTCCTTCAAAACTAGCAGAAATGATATCAAATTTCTCCATCATGCTACTTTGAGAGGAGTTTCTCTCAAATTCAGTTCTACTTCTTTTGTTTTGAACTGATTTCTGCATAGGAATTTCAACAATTCTATGAGATTGGAGCGGCGATGAGTGATGAGATGGTGAATCACTTTGAGTTGATCCTATAAAGGTATTACTATCTGCATCATATTCTAGATCATGCATCCGTATGTCATTACTTCCCCCAACACCTAACATATGTGCGTCAGTAACACTTTCCAATCCAATTGATTTTTTACCAACAACTACATTATTCCCAACAACAATGCCTAAAGATTCATAATCTTCATGTGTTGTATAGCGTAATTCAGCGTCTTTTGGATGAGCCTAGAAAAAAATATCTAATTAAATTATACTTATATTTTTAGTAGTATTTAGACATCTCACCTTAATATATGCATCCCATACTTCATCGGTAGCAGTAAACATCTTTTTATTTGGATCAAACCCGAAACCGGAATTAAAGCGCTTAAGGGTCGCAAAAGAAGTTTTTTGGCATTTGAGTTTTGAATTAAGAGTTGGAAGTATCCTTTCTTCTACTGTTTGCTTGCTTAGACTTCCACTATTATCACGCCATCCCTAATTAGCATCATCCACCATTAATTCTAGTAAAGCATCACTTTCTTCTTTAGACCATTGTGCATAATTTCCTTTTCTTTTGATATCGTGTAGTTGATTCGCCATCGGAATTCTATTAATGTAAAAAATTATATAATTATATAATAGAACACAGAATATACTATAATTGAGTGTTAGAAATATATATAATATAACTTATAAAAATAATATATTCATTTTATAAATAATTCATTTCTAATACACCAATAAATAAACTTTGTCCAGGCTTATAATAAGTTATTGATTAGCTGAGTGCTGCAAAAAGCAAGTTAAAAGAACTATGTACTAGAAAGCCAGTTGAAAAATGAATATAATAGTAATTCAATAACTTCCATTCTACTTATTACTTAATGCAAAATGAATATTGCAGACCACTAATTTTTCAGACCACTAATTTTTCTTTACATGTATTGCAGAACACTTAAACGAGTTTTTGTTAGGTCTATACAAAATACTTTATTTGTCCGCTATACAGACCATTAACCATGTATTATAGTAATAGGCAAAGTAAACATCGTGTTTTTAGTTAATTCGCTATCCTAATATCTAATTCAACTTATCACAATTAACAAAAATAAATTGAATGTATCACAAGATTAGTCAAAATAAAAGCAAATAAATTAAACAAAAGAAAAAAAAACAAAACAAATTCTAGCAAAATAGTATATTTAATTGCAATATTGAGATATATTGTAAATAAAATCATCCAAATTATTAGCATAATAATACACAAGAGTAAAGAATTTTTTTTTATTTACCTGTGCGTATGCTGTTGAAGAGTTTTTTTATTTTTGCTGAAAATTTATGAATCTCTTCTTCTACCTTAAGATTTGTAAAGGAGTTTTTTATATATACCTAAGCCCAAAAATCCTATAAAATCCAATGACTTTTAAAAGTCTAAAAACTTTATAAAATCATAAGATTTTAAAGTATTTTAAAAACTCTTGATTGAAAACAGGCAAATTTTTTATGATTTTTTAGACTCCTGATTAAAAACATGTGGATTTTAAATGATTTTTTAAAATCTTAATTGAAAACTCTATTACTTTTAAAATAAAAAAAATCCATTAGAATCTTATTTGCTGACACCCCCCTTAGTGAATAGTATTATATAAGGGGATTCACATGAATGCAATACTCAAGTTGTTAATGTGCATCGATTTTAATAAATCAATCCACACAAATATTTGGTTCATGAAAAATCTTTTAGGCCCCAAGGTAAGTCCAAAATTTCATTTATAGCTTCTACCCAAAATAGTTACGTTCTCAGATATGCCGATATAACTGGATCACATCTAGTTACTCACTCGAATCCACTTTGATGATTAAGTGGTGTGCCCCTAGTTGATCTGCCAAAATTACACTATCATATAAACAACTTATTAGCAATAAATAGTTTATATACTCTAATGCGACGAGAAAATCCACTAATTCAAGTGTGTGCCCTTGCAGTCCTGAGTCACACCACTCATATCATATGCATGTGAGAATCTACGTTCTCTTTCGATACTTATGGTCTGTTTGTATTTGGGAGGAAAAAAAGTAATAAAAGAAAAGAAAAATTATAAAAAAAAAGAAAAGAAAAGAAATTTTTTGTTTGGATTAGAATTTTGAGATATTAGCTCATATGGTCCTAAACCCAACTATCAACCCCTATCAAGTCCAACCCACTATTTTCACCCTTTAGAGTCCAACGTTTTTCTCTGCATTCCATCATTACCCCTCATAACAATATCACGAATATATTATCCTCCTTGATACTCGCTTTCAGTTATTTCATTTATAGTAGCAAAATCCATATATCCCTACAATCATGCAATTATTTTAGTGAACTAGTTATACGTTATATCAATTACATTCCAGAGCTTCTTCCACCATTATCACAATTTCAGTCTCAACTCGTAGCTTTCATCCACTATAATCATCAAGGTATGTTTCTAATCATACATTCTTCTACATCGCGTATCCTTTTTTCATGACAAATGTTATTACATACCATTCAATCTATATTAACACATGAATACAGTAAGTATCATCCGTTGTATAGAAGGTTTTCAATAACATAATTAGTTTACAATTTAGTTTTATCAAATGATTTATACACGTTTATTTGTGTTGTTATCTACTAGGCATGGCATCAAATGTTATTGTCGTATTTCGTTTCAATGATGAGAAGGCTTTGAAGCTATTCAGGTTGTTTGATTCCTTCGAGTCAATAACAAATTGTGTTAAAGAAACATGTAAATCCTTGGAAGATAATGTCTTTGAGCTACTCTATTCAATTGCTGAACACAAAAAATGCAAGTTTGGTGGTGAAGGAGATTTTGGGACTATTACATGGTTACTAGATCATTGTCTCGTAGCTGAATTTGAAATTGAAGTGATATGTAAGAGCATTGCAGTGATTCAACAACCTCAAGATGCAACAGATTCTATGGACATTGTGCATATACCACCACAAAATTTGGTTGATGAAGCACCAGCAGAAGATGATGAAGCAGATGAAAACAACTATCATCACAAAGTCAGGGTTCTAAAGAGAAGTGCTTGGAAACATGCCCTCAGAGAACCCGGTCAATGTTTCCGCGATGGGATAAAAGAATTCCGTCGGGCACTCGCGAAATTCGCTTGTGAGACTGGATACACTTTTCAGTTCGGTCATAATCGCCCAAACCGTGTTAGTGCTTACTGCTCCAAAGCCAAAGAATCAGGTTTGTTTCGTGTTTTCTGTACACCACCATAATGTTAGGCTAAACCATCAAATATACACAGACACACCATCATCAAGTTTACCTTAACTAGTTACAAACCATCATAATATTCAGGCAAACCACCAAATTTAAACACGTATACCATCACTCACATAATCACATGTGCATACGCACTTCCCATCAATTTATTCTTTTCAACCATCAATTTTAAACTGACACACCATCATATTGTTTATCAGTTATACTCTTGTTTTCTTATAGATTATACATTTGTTTGTTTATTCAGGGTGTAAGTGGTATGTGTATGCATCTAAAGACAATGACACTCAAAAAGCATTCATCAGGACATTTGTTAAAGATCACACATGCGACCCACCAATGAAAACATTCACAAACCCCCGATTAACCGGCGATTTAATCAAGGACATTATAATCGACATGATGCGGTCTAAACCTGATACCAAACCAGGCCATGTGATGAATTTTCTTAAATATGAATACGGTTATAATATCACTTACAAGATTGCTTATGGTGCCGTGAATAAGGCCCGTGATGATATTTTTGGCGATGCTGGGTTGTCATACAATAGGATACAGGCATATTTCGAAAAACTAAGCGAGATTGACCCTTTAGGCGCTGTTTCTCTTGAGTGTGAACCATCTAACCGTTCATTTACTCGATGCCACTTTGTATTTGGTGCCTGCGTTGAAGGATTTAATCATTGCCGCCCGTTACTCTTTTTAGATGCAACTTTCCTTAAGAATAAATATAAAGGTCAACTACTCGTCGCCACTGTGAAAGATGCTAACCAAGGTATTATATATTTTTTAGATAAACTCAGCAGATTATTGTTAGTTGCAAACTAATAATTTTATAACTTTATGTCTTATCAGGGTTGTTCCCTGTCGCGTTTTCTATAGTTCGATCGGAAGACACTGTTAACTGGACACATTTTCTTCGTTTCCTTGCACCACTAATCTCCTCACGCGACGTGACTTTTGTATCGGATCGACATGGAGGAATTGCTAATGCTCTTGAAGCTGTCTTCCCTCTAGCACACCATGCTTATTGCCAGCGTCATCTTAAAGAGAATCTTAAGAGAAAATTCAAGAACTCAAAATCTCAGCGAGAAACGATGTTATACCTACTCGATAGAATGTGTTTTGCAACCACTTCAGATAGTTACGATGATTTCCTTCGAATGTTTCTTGCAACAGGTGGGCAGAAGGCTTCCAACTTCATGAAAAATCTGCCTAAAGAAAAGTTTGCCAACGCGCATTTCAAAGGTAAACGATATGGGGAAACGACATCCAATGCCGCTGAGTCTTTCAACTATCAAATAAAAGCTACAAGAGAGCTCCCCGTCACTGAATTAATCGACTCAATCCGTGTACTCCTTATGCAACAAATGTATGACCGTTCTGTCGAGGCTGCAAACTGAACATCTGTCTTATCGCCTAAAGCAACTGCCACGTACGAGATAAAGTTTGACTATGCTCGCGCATGGTTTGTGTTGCGATCAAGCGAGTCATCCTTCGAGATTTTATCCGATCCCAACATGGTGGTTAATATTGCTGATCGGACTTGTTCGTGTGGTAAATGGCAGGTCAAGGGCTTCCCGTGTGTACATGCCGTGGCTGCTATTGAGGTTGCTTCACCTGGTATTCCATATCCTTACATTGACCAATATTGGCATGTATCAAGTTTCTGTTCTACTTACGCTAAGAGCATACCAGCAATGTCAACATTCTTAACACAGTCAGACGCCGTGGGTGACTTGGTAGTTAACCCACCGGATTACAAAGCGCAACCTGGCCGCCCTAAGAAAAAACGATTTTTGTCAGAAGGAGAACGCGCTGATTCGTCACAGCGTCGAATGTGTAGCAACTGTCATACTTACACATACCACAATCGATCAACCTGTCCCCAACCTCGCAAATGATTTGATTTCTTAAGTCTTTTATGTTTCTAGTTCTTATTTTTCAATAAGTCGTGCAATGCTATATGTATTGTACTATTCATTTCTTCAATAAAAGTGCTGTCTTTTTTCAATAAAAGTGCTGTCTTTTTTCAATAAGTTGTGCATCATATGAACCATCATATTGATTATCTAACCCACCTAAATTAAACGCATAACCCACTGCATCTGTTTGACACTACAGAGTCACACACCATCGTTTACTGGCGCCAAACCATCGTTTTTTAATACATAAACCACCATATACTTTGTGCACTAGCTCTACACTTTTACCACCATTTATATCATACAGCCCATCAACAAACAACACATCACCCACCATTTAGATTATAAATACAACTTCAACTACTAAACCATCTTATCTAACAAACATACCATCAATATTATAAACATTACCCACCACTTGTTTTTTTTACAAAATTTATCAGCTGTACCATCATTTATATCACATAAACCATCAACAACATTCAATCTTTTCCCATCAATCTTGTATTACACTTCTGCATAAATGCATAGATTATCTTATTCTCCATAATCAACTATTTAAACACATGAAGTTAGCAAATTCATTATAAAACATATAAAAAAAACAATCATTAAACCGTTTCCCATCAATCGATACTTCATAATTTGTTACAAAAACATTAGAAATTAAACTTCAAGTTCTTAAAATCATTAATACATGAATAGGAAAATAGAGTAACTAATCATCTTTGACTGCTCTTCTTGTTTCGAAAACCGAATCAACTGTGTGTGTCATTGAGCACCCAAGTTATAAGCTTCCTCCTCTGATCAACCACCAGTTCATGTTCATACACCTTCTTCACGCCTTCACCTCTCATTATGTCAAAAGCATATAGTATCGAGTATACACCTGTGTCTGCAATCCGACTCTTCACGTGCTCAACTCGTACATGACCTATCCCGGGCCATTCTGGTGTAGACCTTCCAAGCTCTTTATACCACCCCTTCAATACATTATCGAGTAGAAACTCGTACATCCTGTCTGCGTTTCGATTTGCCTTAGCACCAGTTGATGCTCGATTCATACAGCCCAGCCCATTGTAGTGATAGAAGCCTTCTTGTTCTCTGTTCCATACAAGGATTGACCAATGAGTCAAACCTCTGTCCTTGGTTTCTAGCGGAATTATTATGTCTTTATTATCCTTAACGTTGTCTCTGAAAAATCCTATCACGTATCTCTCTATATCTGCGATCTCGCCCTTCCTCATATAACCCTGTCATATAACCAAACAAAATATCTTTGTATTAATATTCCAATAAGCTAAGTGTATAAGTTTTTTTCGGATTTTCACACATACCGATGCACTCGATGGCATCACCTTGAAACTTAACCCAATCTCAGGGTTTTTTGTCTTCACCAGCTTACTCTTAAGATGATGTTCATAGATCATCATACACACCTCCATCATCTGCAGCAAGTTAAATAAAGTAAATTAAACATGTTAATTGTTATTAGTGTATAAGTACCAAAAAAAAATCCAGTTAACCTTTGCGCTTAATTGTTCTTCTCTTGCAATATCGTAGCAGTCTTCAACTGTCACCCGATGTCCCATGTACCTCCACACATCTACACTAAATGGCTCATCACCCGAAAGCATCTCTAACATCTTCTCATCTGCGTTCTTTATAACAAGTTTTTTTGTTTGCTCTATGTCTCTCGGTTTCCGCTGTTGCTTAACTTTAGGCATAACAAAATCCTCCATATCCATTTTGCTTCTACCTGTCCTATCGGCCTGTTTTACCTTCCGTATTAATGAACTCGGAGTTACCTTAAGTGCCTTCCTCTTCTTTGTGTTTGACCCACTCGTCTCACCTATACCTACACCGCGGTTCGCTGCCCCTCTAACCGACCCCCTGTTCTATCGTCTCAACTCTCGATCTGTCCCCTGTACGTCTCTTTTCTCCCCAATTAGCTCAATATCATCACCACTAGACTCCTTGTTTTTTTCTGTCGATGCATCATCATCGCTGTTCTCTTCGAACATGCTATCATAGCTGATAACTGGACTGATTGATTTTTCTTTTCGTTCATTTTCAGGCCCCTTGCCTGCATTTTCAGTTTCTTTCAAGCACCCATCCACCTGTTCTTGTTCCACTCCTCCTAACACTGTATCAGACACACCATTGCGTACTCTCTCACCTTCGCTGCCCCGACCATGATTACCATCACCACCCACTTTCTGACCAAGATCATCTACCATAACCTTACCATCGTCTACCTGTCCGCCAGTAGAACATGTGCCTCGATAAGTAATGTCACCTCCACTCTTCAATCTGATCAGCTCATCCGTCGCTGCTAGATACGCGCCTCTAATAACTACCAGCTCCTTCTCTGCTTCGTTCAGAGCATTCCTTAGAAATGTTATTGTTTTCCCCTTCGCCGCTACAGTCTTCGGTGTTGCCCCACTGGCGTTTCGCAAGTTATTTATTTCTTCTTTCATTCGAACTAATTCTTCTTTCAGTCTCACAACCTCCTCTTTACTACTGTCCGTACCAGTGTTGGCTTGTTTCTGTTTTAACTCAATAATCTCCCTTTTTAACTTCTCAACTCTTGCCCTTCCTGATTCTCTACTTTCTTCCAATTCTTGCATTAGTGATTGATTTATACGTTCGACCTCCTCAAGCCTTTTCCTTAAACCAGCAACCAACCCTCCGTCATCGTTTACACTAAACTCTTTATCGTTTGACACCACATCATCGCCTCCCTTCCTAACTGGCGAATCAAAGTTGTTACCCATCTCATCCACTATCATCTCATCTTCAATATCAACACCTCCCTCAACTGTTCCTCTCACATCACCCGTTAAACTCTTCAATCCGTCTTCCAACCCAACCTCATTGTCAATAACCTTACTAGTACTACCCTCAGTCCCTATACGATTTAGCTTCGCAATTATACCTTCCACATCTATCTGCGCCAAATCATCGTCGTCTATAACTTCTTTATCTGCCAAATTAACCTCCCCTACTCGAACCGTATCACCATCTCCACTTCTCACACCATTAACACCTAATGTGTTATCATCCACAGCTGTACTAGTATCTTCGTCCACACCTTCGTCTAACACGTACTTACTTAATGACACATCATCTTCATCGTCATACACCACCAGAAACTCCTTTAACTTTGCCTCCTCGGGGGTCATTTGTAGATCGAGATTTATAACCTGCGTCAATTAAAAAAACAAATCAGTTATGCCTACATAATTACACGATTAACCGGTTTGAATCTTTTTGTTTACCTGATCGTAGCGTAACCTTCTGATCACTTCCGGGAAAGGTCTTTTAGTATTACATTTCAGACTCCATTTCAGGCACCTCGGTATCGCCCCCTTGTTTTTCGGCTCCAATAACTTAACGTGCTCCAAAAACCACGGCTGCGATTTTCGAATTTCAGATTGTTAAACAAAAATCAATAAATTGCACTCATTAGAAACGGTTCACATATATATATATATATATATATATATATATATATATATATATATACTTACTATAAAAATCACAGCACATCCAGATATATGGTTGATTGACCCATCGCTTATCGGCTTCATAACAAACTCGGCTACATGGGTCGCCCAATCGTAGTTTAATAAATTATCAAGATCTTCACACATGCTGACCACCCACATTGGTGTTCGCGATCCAGTTGGAAAAAACACAGTTGCCATACACAATATCCCCATCAAAATCACAAAGCTACGAACCGTCTCATCTGTTTGCGGCTCTATGTTCAACACATCAACAATCCTTTTTTTAATTTCCGTATCCTTCAGTTGCCCAACCTTGTTGGGGAAGTTCCGATCAAACCAGTCCGAGTTCTTGTATTCATCGGCCTTGAACTCCGGAACATGTCTACCTCCACCCACCACTCCCATTATTATACGCACATCTATCGATGTGAGTTCAACACACTTGTTGCCCAGTACGAATCCTCCTTGGTGAATGTCAAACGTCTTGAGTATTTCGTGTATCTGTTTGACACTCTTCTTGAAACACTCCACACCATCAGCTGATTTGTGCACACCCTTTATTAACAGATAAAACGGAATGACCTGACAAGCCTCTACGTGACGATCAGTTACTTTTACATTCTTTAAAACCGTATAGATCGACTCCAGTGATGATCTGTACTGTATTTTGGTGGCTCCTCCTTTCACTGAAACAATCAAACAATTAGTTAGTCAGGCAATCAAAAAGCAGTATACAATCTTTTTTTGCTATTACAGTGAATTTCAATTTCGTATTACACCAATCTTAAAATTCTGATACACACAATCATATTACACACACAACCCATCACCATTCAATTACTCATACCTATAACACTTCAAGTTCTCATTAATCCTAACACATAACTCATCATTTCGTCTGCAATTATTAATGTTTATAACCATTTTTTTGATTTTTTGAAAAAAAAAACAAACATAGTGTAATATTTTACATATGAATACCTTCGACAACTTCATCTTCATTGTTATCATCCTTATTATCTTCACAATCCACGTCTTCTCTGTCAATTTTCTTTTTCCTCTGATCCGTAACACGTTGTTTCCTATCCAATGTCGCCGTATTACATTTGGTTTTTGAGTTACCATCTAGTTTATCATCCACAACCTTTGCCTTACCCTTGTTCTTCTGCGGCTTTTTGTGTTGCCCATCAGTAGTGGTGGGTTTCTTCAAGATACTGGTTGTGGGAACGGTTTCAACAAAATCATCATCGCTTAATACTGGGGTCAATGTAACTTTTTTCATCGCCGGCTTCTTCATCACACCATCACCCGACTGCTTTCTCTTGATACCCTTCACACCACTTCCGGTTTTAGTTGATGGTTCGCCTGCCATTGTGGTCGAGTTTAGGTTGTTTTCTGTCTTTCTTCGTTAATGGCTTGATGAAGGTTAGGGTTTCTTTTGATGATGGATGGTATTCGATAATGGGTTACACGTTTAACTAATGTTTTGGCGCTTCAAATTCTATTTTTTTTAATTTCAATTTCTTGCATGATTTTAGCGTGGTTTATTTTGGAAACTGTTTTGTAATTAATGGGCTAGTAAGGGTATCTTTGTCAATTGCGATGGGCTGGACCTGATGGGCAGTCACTGATGGCTCATGGACTCCATGGGTTAATCACCCTAGAATTATTTATAAAAAGAAGATTTCATAAATAATTTTGGATATTTATTATTTGGATTGAAAAAAATACAAAAAGAAAGAAAATAAAAGATTAATTTTATTCTCTAATCTTTAATAAAATTTCTTTTTCTTCATTTGACTCCAATTTGGAAGGATTATATATAAAATTACAGGAGTAATTTTTGAAATGATTTTCTTTCTTTTTTTTTATAAAATTTTCTAATATAAGCAATGTAAAAATTAAAAAATCATTTCTATTCTATTCCTTTTTTTCCAATTCTCTCGATTCATACATACCCTTAATTTACATCTATCAATCAGTTTTGTCCACCCAATTATTTCTGTTTTTTTTAATATTATTACAATGAGCTCAATACTATTTACCTCGGCAATGCTGATAGCTGGAGGGAAATTCTTACCTAGACTATGACCATGTCCCTACATATGGTCATAGTCCACTAATTATTTGACATGTCATTTTTTATATTTAAATATAGTATAAAGTGTTAGTTCTATTAACTATGGTTAATCTTAAATAAATAATAATGAAGAGAGAGAAATGTAAGTTTTAATTAAATAAACAATGAGGAAAGAGAATGTAACAATCAAATGAACGTTAAATGTAAAATATAACCTTAATATTTTCTCCAACAAAACTTAATACTACTGTATCTGCAATATTTTTTATTTTCTTTAGTAAACAGATATAAAACTTTCACTACATACATTTAAAAAATCTTTCTCAGGAAATATAAGAATTGATCATTACAGTGAGGCACAATATATAGATAAAAGTATACTACAACAAACTTTGTTCACAAAAATATGAGATTCATTTTGATAAAATTATATTATACTACAGCAAACTTGTTCGAACCTGGAACAAAAAAAAAATTGTTCACACCAGAGAAGATCGATGGTTGTTCGAACCTGGAACAAAAAATAATGTTCACACCAGGAAAGATCGACGGCTGACAATACTTTTTACTCAATTTACTTAATAAGATCCCTTCATAAGTTAAATAATTAGTTTCAAACCTCACAAATAATACAAAAGAAACTTAGTAATATAGTAATCTTATGAGAATCATTCTTTTAAGAAACCGCCTTTCATTAGCCACAAATTCATCATAGCTGATCTGTCCATTCTTATTTGTATCAACCTCTTTACAAATATTATTAGCTACCAATGTATAATCATATCTTCATATCTTTATCTTTAGCAAAAAATTCTCGGTTGATGGTGAAAAAGTCACCGTTAAGAAAAATTTGAGAAAAACGAAACAAAATAAACCAAAGTTTCAATTGACTGTAAACTATCTCTTACACGAAAATTGAATTACAACGAAAAAGAATTACAAAGCTTTTACACGGAAATAAAACTTAAAGCACAAACTTACACGGTAA
Organism: Nemophila menziesii; assembly: GCA_029959085.1. Lineage (NCBI taxonomy): Eukaryota > Viridiplantae > Streptophyta > Magnoliopsida > Boraginales > Hydrophyllaceae > Nemophila > Nemophila menziesii. Next base: position 27,828,431 of record JARWIR010000001.1, on the reverse strand, counting down.
AAGGGATAATTCCCGGTGTTAAAAAAGATATTCCGGCCGTAGTACCGGTATCTTCTAACAAAAACGAGAGAAAGAAAAACAATTTAGAGAGAGTTTATTTTCTGCTTTGTGTTGTTGTTTGCTCTGTAATTCGTAATCAGCTTTGGTGAAGACTGAGCTCTATATATAGGGGAGATGGGTGTTTGAATCCGTTGACAATTGTAACCGACCAATCAATACCGTGATTGTCTCTACTGATTGATTTGACGTTTCTGATCTGATGAAGATTCCACACGTTTTGGTTTGACTTCTTATTTCACACGTTTTGCATATTGCTGTAACCGCTAGTTGACTGATTGATCTTCAACGTATGCGTGATTAGTGGAATCTTTAATTTACGTTTTACTTGTGATAGATTGCCAACGTTCCTTTAATAGCTGATAATAAAACCCATTTCATTTTTCATTTTTTGACTCCCCAAACTCCCCAAACTCCCCAAAATCCCCACGAACCACGAACCACGACCCACGCCTCACGCCTCACGCCTCACGCCGCCGCCGCCGCCGCCGGTGCCGGTGCCGGGCCGGGCGGGTGGGTGGTGGTGGTGGTGGTGCGCGCGTGTGGGTTTGTCCAATGCCTTTTCACTTGCATGGGGTTGAGCTCTTTGGAAGGTAAGTACCATCACAATGGTTAAAAGAAGCTAAAAGATTCTTTCCCCCACCGATGTGGGATACAAAACTTTTGTTTTCTTTAAAAATGTTCCAACAGTCCCCCACACATTTGAAGACCAGCAAAAGGTTTTGAACGAAGGTGATCAGGTTTCCATGACTTTCAGCGTATGGGTGAATTGTACTTAAGTGTCAATATCTTTCGATTTGAATTGTCACGTAGTGAAGTGAGGCAACCACCGAATTCCGTTTAAAGTGAACCTAGTCTTGAACTTTAACGGTTTCCGATAGAGGCCCTCACAACACATACTCTACCCTGCTGAAAGTTATGGTCCCCTCGAACCTCACCTTTCAGTTTAGTTCATCAAGTCCTTCTCTAAGAACCACCCTTGTGGGCTATGAACTTTGTGGATACCTTTACTTACATTTATTCAAGAACGTCTCCTTGACATTTTGTTTATAAAGGTTTGGGGTTTTGCTACTACCCTTGAATTCATCAAGTCCTTCTCAAAAGGACCACCATATAGGCTATGAATTCTGATTCATCAAGTCCTTCTCGAAAGGACCACCACAAGTGGCTATGAATCCATATTGCTTTAGTTTTATGCCATAGGGATGAATGGAGATCATCTTGACTCAAGAGTCACATGTTCCCCATTAATGGGTCTCAACCCCATCCCCCTCGACGTATCCAGAACTACTCTCCTGGGTAGGCCTTTGGTAAAAGGATCAGCGAGATTTTCTTCTGATCGTACATACTCCAAGGCTATCACACCATTCTTCAGTAACTGTTTTACTGAGCCATGTCTGATGCGTATATGTCTCTTCTTTCCATTGTAAGCACTTTGATGAGCAACTGCAATGGCTGCTTGTGAATCACAGTGGATACACACAGGTGTGGCCTTACCTTCCCAAAGGGGCACATCTGCTAAGAGACTTCTCAACCACTCAGCTTCTTGTCCAGCCATCTCTAGTGCTATAAACTCAGACTCCATGGTGGAGCGTGCTATACAAGTCTGTTTAGAGGACTTCCACGATATAGCACCTCCTCCTAAGGAGAAAACATAACCACTGGTGGAGTTAACTTCGTCATTGTCAGAGATCCAGTTTGCATCACAGAATCCCTCAAGAACTGCAGGGAAAGAGCTGTAATGCAATCCTAGGTCCATAGTACCTCGCAGGTACTTTAGAAGACGACGAAGTGCAACCCAGTGGTCATTACTCGGGTTATGAGTATAGCGACTAAGTCTACTGACGGCGTAGGCAATATCGGGTCGAGTGTAGTTCATTAAGAACATCACACTACCTATGATTTTGGCATATTCATTTTGGGATACAGCATCTCCAGAATTTTTAGATAAATGAATACTAGAATCATAGGGAGTATTTACAGGTGTCACCTCAAAGGAGTCGAATTTCTTCAACATCCTTTCTACGTAATGAGACTGACTCAGGGAAATACCATTACTGCTCCTAATGATTTTTACCCCAAGAATTACATCTGCTTCTCCCATGTCTTTCATGTCAAACTTAGAAGACAAGAAGCGTTTGGTCTCATTTATGGTATGAAGAGAAGTGCCGAAGATGAGCATGTCATCTACATACAGGCAGATGATGGTACACTCTGATCCTCTTACTTTGGAGTAAACACATGAGTCAGAAGTGTTGACCACAAACCCATTGGAGATAAGGGTACTATCGAGTTTTTCATACCATTTTTTGGGTGTCTGTTTTAAGCCATACAAAGACTTCTTTAACTTGCACACCTTATCCCATTGACCAGGAACCACACACCCTTCAGGCTGGACCATATAGATCTCTTCATCTAGGTCCCCATTCAGAAACGCAGTCTTAACATCCATCTGATGTATGACAAGTTTGTGAATGACCGCAAGAGCGATGACGGTCCTAATGGTGGCGATTTTGGTCACAGGGGAATAAGTGTCGAAGTAATCAAGACCTTTCTTTTGGGTGAAACCCTTAATGACAAGCCTAGCTTTGAATTTTTCTATTGAGCCATCAGGTCTCAATTTTTTCTTAAAAATCCATTTGCTGTTTATGGGTTTGCTACCTTTGGGTAAGTCAGTTAATTCCCACGTATGATTACTTCTAATAGACTCAAGTTCGCTATTGATAGCTTCTTTCCAAAAACTAGCATCTACCGATCTCAAAGCATCGGTATAAGTTTTTGGATCTTCCTCCAAGAGGAGACAGGTGACAACCTGTTCACTTATCAGGTCAAAGTGAAAACCTTCGGTTAAGAAGGCTGTGATAAAATCAGGTCCAAAACTGGTCTCGGTCCTATGCCTCTTACTCCTCCTAGGTTCTTCCTCAGGAATACTACTAGGCACGTAGGAGGTAGAGGGACCAGGGGTACTATCACATAAAGGAACATTAACCTCATCAGATAAGTTACTAGAAGACAAAGAAGTATCAACAGTATGCACAGTTTTCAAAGGGAAGATGTTTTCAAAGAACTCAGCATCTCTAGATTCAAAAACAGAGTTATCGTCTAATGATAGGAATCTATAGGCTGCAGTATTCTGAGCATACCCTATGAATACAGAGTCTATTGTTTTAGGTCCAACAGTGACTGTTTTAAAATCGGGTAGTTTGACTTTAGCCAGACACCCCCACACTTTTAAAAATTTCAGGTTAGGTGGGAACCCTTTCCACATCTCATATGGGGTCTTATCTAGGGATTTATGGGGTACCCTATTAAGGACATAACATGCTGATAAAACAGCTTCCCCCCACATGTTGGTTGGTAAACCTGAACTAATTAACATGGCATTCATAGTCTCTTTAAGGGATCTATTTTTCCTCTCAGCTATGCCATTTTGTTGGGGTGTATAGGGGGCACTAAGTTCGTGGATTATCCCATTTATTTCACAAAACTCTTTAAGTGAATTAGAACTATATTCGCCTCCTCTATCTGACCTAAGTCTTTTGATTTTACAGTCTAGTTGGTTTTCTACTTCAGCTTTGTATTTTAAAAACGCGTTTTCCGCCTCGTCTTTAGTTTTAAGGAGATACACTTTAGTGAACCTAGAGTAGTCATCTACAAAGGTTATATAGTAAAGTTTGCCTCCTCTACTAGCGGAGTTTTTAAAATCAGCTAAGTCAGAATGCACTAATTCTAGAAGTTTAGTCTTCCTCGTGGTCACAGGCTTAAAGGGTTTCTTCGCAAGTTTGGACTCTACACATATTTGACATTTGGAAAAGTCATCTATTTTATTTAGGGGTATTAGTCCAAGTTCTTTAAGCCTTTTAATAGAAGAGATATTAAGGTGACCTAGTCTAGCATGCCAAGTGTCAATAGATTCAACGACATAAGCAAAATCAGAGGCATTCTCATTCATTGGTACAGTATTCAAAACAAATAAACCATCAGCCATGTACCCTTTCCCCACAAACTCATCGTTTTTGGTAATAACCATTTTCCCCCCTTCAAATACAAGTTTGAGGCCTACTTTATTAAGAAGAGCTCCGGAAACTAGGTTCCTACGGAGACTGGGGACGAAGAGAACATCATTTAACTCTAAGATCTTACCAGAAGTGAGTTTGAGAGAAACCTGTCCTTTACCGAAGACCATGGCGGTGGAGGAGTCAGCCGTGTAGACAAATTCACCATTTGTTGCTTCTTCGAATTTCTTGAACATGGATCTCGTTGAGCAGAAGTGACGAGAAGCTCCAGTATCAAGGATCCACTCGGTTTTGTTCTCAATTAGGTTTACCTCGACCATTACTGCAGCGATAACCTCTTCAGTCTCGACCAGATTTGCGGCAGGTTTAGGACCTTGATCGGCTCTAAGTTTGCATTCGAAAGCCCTATGTCCTTCCTTCCCACAACAGTAGCAAGCTCCTTTGGGTTTCTGAATCTTACCAGAGGTTTTGAACCCACCACCTTTGGAGTTGCCACGGTTCTTGTTCCCACCAGATTTGGATTTGTTGTGGCCTTGTTGTTTACCCTTTCCTTTGAACCTGCCTTTGTTACCTTCACCAGAACTTTCAACAAGATTAGCTTTGGAGGATTGAATAGGAAAAGAGATAGACCTGTCTTTGAGTCGATTAGCCTCTTCCACTTGAATGTGGCTAATCAGCTCTTGTAGTGTCATTTCCTTCTTCTTGTGTTTCAATTGATTACGGTATTCGCTCCATGAAGGTGGAAATTTTTCTAACAAGATATTGGCTTGGAGAACTTCGCACATTTTCATACCTTCAGCAATCACATCCGCGCAAAGGTTCTCATAGATATGGAGTTGTTCGGTCATGGGTTTTTGATCGTTGAGGCGAAAGTTGTACCAGGCCCCAGTGACATATTTCTTTTTACCCGAATCCTCAGCCCCATATTTTTTCTCAAGTGTCTCCCATATGATCTTTGCCGATTTTTCTTTGGAAAGAAGATCAAAGATAAGGTTTGACACGTTGTTCAACATCCATCCTCGAGCCATGGTGTTAGCTCGCTTATACTTGGCTTCCAGAGCAAGATACCTAGTCTGTTCTTCCTCAGTGGGAACCCCATTGTCCACTAAAAGTGGAGGATCTTCGTATAAAACGAAGTCCAGTTCGTACTGTTCAAGACAGATAAGGATCTTTTGTGCCCAACGCTTGTAGTTGGAACCATTAAGAGATTCCACCTGATTCACGTTGGGAAAGGCTTTTGCATTCAATGATGAAGCAACCGCCGAGTTTGGAAAAGCCATCAAAAAGAAAACGGTGAAAAAAAAAAAGAACTACGGAATATCTTTTTTAAATTGATGGTGAAAAAGTCACCGTTAAGAAAAATTTGAGAAAAACGAAACAAAATAAACCAAAGTTTCAATTGACTGTAAACTATCTCTTACACGAAAATTGAATTACAACGAAAAAGAATTACAAAGCTTTTACACGGAAATAAAACTTAAAGCACAAACTTACACGGTAAAAGGGATAATTCCCGGTGTTAAAAAAGATATTCCGGCCGTAGTACCGGTATCTTCTAACAAAAACGAGAGAAAGAAAAACAATTTAGAGAGAGTTTATTTTCTGCTTTGTGCTGTTGTTTGCTCTGTAATTCGTAATCAGCTTTGGTGAAGACTGAGCTCTATATATAGGGGAGATGGGTGTTTGAATCCGTTGACAATTGTAACCGACCAATCAATACCGTGATTGTCTCTACTGATTGATTTGACGTTTCTGATCTGATGAAGATTCCACACGTTTTGGTTTGACTTCTTATTTCACACGTTTTGCATATTGTTGTAACCGCTAGTTGACTGATTGATCTTCAACGTATGCGTGATTAGTGGAATCTTTAATTTACGTTTTACTTGTGATAGATTGCCAACGTTCCTTTAATAGCTGATAATAAAACCCATTTCATTTTTCATTTTTTGACTCCCCAAACTCCCCACGAACCACGAACCACGAACCACGACCCACGCCCCACGCCTCACGCCGCCGCCGCCGCCGCCGGTGCCGGTGCCGGGCAGGGCGGGTGGGTGGTGGTGGTGGTGGTGCGCGCGTGTGGGTTTGTCCAATGCCTTTTCACTTGCATGGGGTTGAGCTCTTTGGAAGGTAAGTACCATCACAATGGTTAAAAGAAGCTAAAAGATTCTTTCCCCCACCGATGTGGGATACAAAACTTTTGTTTTCTTTAAAAATGTTCCAACATCGGTAACTAAGAGTTCTTTTACCATTTTTATCTACAGCTTCAATGAAAGTCTGTACTTTTGATTCCACAAGCTGAGAGTTAATATATTGTAGTCCAGCCTTTAAATCTTCTACTGAAACAATACCATCATTATCCGTATTTATCTTTCCGAATATCTCTTTCAGATTTTTGATTTCTTCATCTGAAAGGAAATCAACAATTACCTTCAAAGCTTTTCTTAGCATTTACAATCCAAGAATGTTCAAGAACTTGTTTTGCAGTCAATCTAAACTGAGGAACATGCTGTCTTACAAGACTTTTATCAGTCTCTGAAATACTTGGCCAAGGCTCTTGCTTAAAATCTATTTGTCCACGTAAATAGTCTGAGCAACACCTTGTTCAGATACATCTCGAAACGAAGGAACCCCACATAATAATATACAAAGCATCACGAATGCACTCCATATTTATTTCACATCAAAATGAATCGGAAAACAAACTTTCTTTTGGTACACAACACTAGTATATTTTTTTGGGAAACATTGCTAAAAATAACACAACACAAGATCAAGTAAAGCCGTCAATAATCTAATTAGTGAATTACTTTGTCATCATTTGGCTAACAAACTATTTGTTTATTTATATTCTTCAGCCGAATTCTGCATGGAATCCTAATATTTATTGTCTTTCACCGCCTAAACAGATCAACAGCACTAATAAATTAGTTATTTGTTTATCTTCTCTTGTATACAACGTAGCTGAATGGCCTTTGCCAAAACAGAATAATCGTAAATTTGTATGAAAAAATTACAATAATTAAGTAGCATATATTAGAACAGAAAACATCATTCATACAAAAAAAGACTCATCAGTATCATCATTCATTATCCCCTCGACTCCCTGCGATTTCAAAATACCAAGTCTAATACGAGTTCAAAACCAATACATTTAAGTCTAAAACGTTGTGATTACAATATATCAAGTCAATTAAAGCCTAAAACTTTGCAAAAACGTGTCCAAACTTTTGTTTAATTTACGAGGTCAACTCTATTTTGCTGCATAATATCCCAAAACATCTATCTTGCTCGTTAATTATGATACCGTTAGATCCCTTTGAAATGCCAATAAAAGAAACCTGGAACGAGAAAAAACATACAATAAATCCAATTGATTAATCCAAAGAAAAATGTGACACAATCAAACCGTTGAAATTTTAATTTCCGATTCCAAAATAGTAACCATTACCTATAAATTTGTTGTTGGATTGTCATTAATCACTTGAGAATTGTTGACCTTGTGATATATACTACCCAATTCAAGCTCAGTAACAACACCATGATGCCCTGAGATGATTTAACAGCCTTATTTTAACGCTTCACTGTCAATATAAGAATTAAAAAAAACTAATGTCATATATAATCTGTTATTAAAAAATAATACACAATGTATGATTCGATATATATATACATACTAATACTATTATTTTTACCTGTGGTATCCTTCGTGCTTAACACTTTCTTCTTCATTTCCCAGTGACTTTTTTTCCTTTCATTAGATTTTCTTTTAGATCCCACATAGAGAGGGTCAAGAACAGGAGGTTCATCGTTAATATTAATATCTTGAATATCGTTATTAGTTGATCCTTGCAAGTCTTTAGCGAATTCAACATTCATATTTATCCCATTAAGAAATTCAGAGGCTTTTGTAGCTCCATGAAAGTCCTAGAGGGGGGGTGAATAGGATTACTGATAAGATTAATGCCTAATTAAAAATCTTTTGGATAATTATAAGTTTAAGTGAAAACTTCTAATTCAACTTAATATACCAAACACTTAGGATCATGCAAAGGGTAAGTAGGAGGTATGATATAAAAGCAAAAACAAGTAAATCGACAATCCAATATCTTACTACTCTAGAAGACTATATGTTGTATAAACTAGATAAATAATATCATAATAATCATGCTAGCATATAATCAAACATATAAAGTGCGGAAAGTAAATAGAGTAGGGATAGAAAGATACACGCGATTTATAGTGGTTCGGTTTCCCTACATCCACTACCTAAGGAAGCCTCCTTAGGATTTCAAGCTTTTCACTAAGCTCCCGTGTCTCTCTTAACCGGGTCGAGAACACAATAACCCTTACAACCTCTTCGATAACACGAAGGACAAACACTTGTGTAATCACAACACAAGGATACCAAGTATACTCCCTATACTTGAATTCTCTCTTAATCTATCTATTACAAGACCTAGACTTAAGAGGATAGAAACAAAGTGTTTAAAGGGTTGCTTATAAAAGCTTGTAACTAAACTCCTAAAAGAGTGGATATGAACTATAAAGCTTGTGAACTCCTCTTGAGTAGATAGAACCTTGTGGCTTGTTTGATTAACTCCTTGAAAGGACTTATAAGCTCACTAAGGTTGATTTTGACTATGTATAGCTTTTGACACCTTCTTGAATGATAACAATTAAGCCCCTTAATGTTTGTAATTAGTTGGTGTAGTTGTAGCCTTCAAAGAGCTTCAATTTATAGTAGAAAATGGCTTCCAACGGTCATAAGGCTTGGGTCCAACAGATCTATTAATCTCCCAACGGATATATTCTTTATGACTTAAACTTTGTGCAGAAAAACCTTCCTTGCGGTGTACCGCAAGTTTTCGTGCGGTGTACCGCACCTCAACGGTTTGATTTTCTAACTTTCTGACGGGCTAGCCTCTGCACCGCGCCCTGGTCCGCATTCTTGGTCCGGTGTACCGCGCCTTTCGTCCGGTGTACCGCGCCAAGTAACTTTGAAAGAAAATGACTTGGATCAATAAATCTTCTTCACGAAAGTTGTTGGAAACATCATTCTAAGAACCTTTGAAGTTGATCACTAAGGCTAATTCTCAATGTACACAAGAATAAGGTTAAACTTATTGTAAGAGAATTAGTTTCATAACAAATAACAATAAAGCTATGATCAACATGATAAAGATGTGCTTTTTGATGAAATAGAGTGCAAGATAGAATATGTATAACAAGAGTAAATAGCACACTAAACACAAGAGGATTTGTCACATTAAAACAACCTATTAAGGGAGGCTATATGCCAACAATCTCCCCTTTTTTGATGATGACAAATCCTTCACTAAAACACCTTAGGAATGATATGAAAGTTTAAGCACTAATGAAATTAAGCTCCCCCTCACAATAAGCATATAAGATTTGAGATGCATTTGTGAGTTTTAAAGCGTGCAAGTTTTGAAAGTTTTAGTGCACATATTTCTCCCCCTTTGTCTTCATCAAAAAGACGGGGTTAATAATAACAACTACGAATAGAAGAGGTAAAACTCAAGTGAATAGATTTTAAACAACGTTTCTAAGAGTGTGCAAGAGTTTGGAGATTAAAACATTATTAGAAAGAGATGCACAAAGATAGATAATTGAAGAGCTAAGAGATAGAGACTTTTTACCAACTCTTTGATCGATAGATTTTCATTTCATATGCTTTCTAATGACACAAACGATTAGTTGCAATGTATGAGATAAAGGATTAGCCAAAGCATTAGAGTTTTAATAAAAGCTCCCCCTTACAAAATGCATAAAGATTGTTTCAATTTTGTAAAAGTGTGATCTACAATTTCTCCCCAACAAGATATTTTGAAAACATTTTTAAGAAAGTTAGGGGTAAAATGTAATTTTTGAAAAATATAGGGCCAAAAAGTCATTTGTCAAAAAGTTAGGGGACTAAAAGACAATTTTTAAAACTTTTAGGGACCAAAGTGCAATTTTTCAACAAAAATATTTTAAGGGACAAAAACGCAATAGATGAAAGGATCAAGGATTAGATGCAATAGTACCTATATCATCAAAGAAAATGTTAGCAAAAACAATATCCAAAGCATAAAAAATTCAAGATAAAAACATATCAACCTAAAACAATTATCCAATTTAAACACAAAGCATCCTAAACCATTATCCAAATAAAACACGTAGCAATAATATCCTAAATGTCCAAAACACGGACCCATAAACAATTAAAGCAAAAACAACACAAACTTAGTCCAAGACAATAAAAACACATAAAACACTTAGAGAATAAAAAGAAGTTTTTAAAAACCAAACACCCAACAAGACCATTTAGCGAAATTCCCGGGGAGAGCGGCTCCTAGAACGGCTTCGAGGATGTGAAACATCATCTTTGATACACGAGACATCGTTCTTCATACAAGATAACTCACTAGCAAGATGGCCTATTTTCTCTTCCAACACTCCAAATTTTCGTTCCAATTTTTCTTCTAAAACCTCAAATTTTCTACCAATATAATCCATAAACCGAGACATAGCACCTTCGAAACTAGAGGGATTAGGAGGATTCTCATGAGTGGGGTTTTGTGGAGGCTCATTTGGGATAGGATTTTGTTGACCCGGAATATCTAATAACTCAAGTGTGTCAAGTGCCGGACCATGAGTTTCTTCTCTAGCTTGTAAGATACGATTACGAATAGCAACATCCGAAATACGATTAATAACCGAATGCGAAACATAGGAGTTATTATAAATAGCAAATTTCATTCTCTTGATTGTGCTATAATCGAAACACCACGCTTTATCAATAGATTTCACATTTGTTTCTCCTAACGAAATTCCACTTCCCTCAAAGATCCTAGTAAGAAAAATACCATATGGGACCTTATCTCTTGCGGTTCTAGCATGGTCCATCCATTTGAACATAATAGCAATAATATTAATCGGACGCTTAGCAAAGATCAAAAATAGGAGATAAGCTTCATACGGAATTAACTTTGCATCATGTTTGTCCTTCGGTATTATGGCCGAAATAAGAAACTTATGAGCCACAATGAATTCCGGATCAAAACTACGCAAATTCCAATTTCCATCGGGAACAATCATCCTACTATTGACAAAATCCATAACCTCATTTTGACCAACTATATCAAGAGTAGACCCATCCCAACCACTTGACCAAAAGCCACTAAATCCATCTAACGGAATACTATAACGAGCACACAAAACATGTAATTTTAACCGTAAAGGGGTACCCGAAACTAAAGATATTACCATGTTATTTGCACTATCAAATTCGAAATTAGTGTAGAACTCTTCAATCAACCCACTAGCTAATTGAGTACCCGTAAATTTAAAGATATTATCACAACCTTGAAATTTAAATAGTTCAAGAAGAGAATTTTCACCCGTTGGAAAAGCCGAATCACTAAAAGTTCTACCCGGGAGAGGCTCGAATGGCCGGAGTGGAGGAGATGGTGGTGACCTCGCCGGAGAAGGAGCACGGCGGCGGCTGGAGGAGGCATCGGTGGTGGTCTTCTTCTTAGGTGCTGATTTCTTTACTCTCATGGTGGAAAAGGGAAGTGGGTAATGAAAGAGAGAGAGAGAGAGAGAAGTGATTAGTAGGAGAAGATGGTGTTTCTAGGTGGTGGAATCGGAGAAGCAGTGGCCGGAAATCGCCAAGGAGGAGGATAAGAAATGTTTAAGTGGTGGAATGAGAAGAATAGAAGAGAAAACGGCCTAATGTTGCTGTAAAAAACCTAACCTGCGGTGTACCGCGGGAATCGTCCGGTGCACCGCAAAAGTGTTCGGTTTGGACACAAAAAATGAAATTTTTGATTCTTTTAAAAACACCCGAAACACATTCGAAACTTCCCCAAAAGATTCGGAATGGTATAAAATAATTTAGAGCAACTTTGTTTTGAAAAGAAAGACCAAGGAAAACCCCGAAAACTCATAAAGCAGTTTATTTCACAAATACCCCTAAGTTTTCTAAAAGTACAAAAAGACCCAAAGTAATAACAAAGCAATATTTAAGCATAAAAAGGTCAAGATACAAAAGATAATAGCACATAGAGGATAATTCACATAAAACACATAATAACACGTAAACAAAAAAGAAGAAAGGAAAGAATTCACCGTATTTTCCTTTTATGAGGTTTGAACGTCCTTTTGCATAAAATTCCGTTTTCTTGACGCTCAACACCTTCAATAACTATAACTATGGTAACCGAGGTGGAATGGATCCGGAAATGTTGTTAGAATTTGTCACGATCCATATTGGTTTTTCCCATGAGGGTATCAAAGATCCACTTTCAAGTTGTTCATGGTAATGACACGTAGAAGCATGATGACCGGGTTTACCACAATAATTGCAAGAACTTCTTTTTCGAGTAGAGCTACCATGTGAGGGTTTTGAACATGAAGTTCCCACATTCTTACCAATATCCAAATTATCACTTAAATATAATTTTTCTTTAAAAAAGCCATTTGGATCAAAAGGAGTGACATTTGAAAAAGGATGATTTTTTAAAGTATTAAGAGCGAGGGAAAAAGTTTCATCCAATTTTGTAAAACCTTCTATATTTTTCTTCATAGGATGTTGCCATTTATTTGAAGAAAAAATGTTTTCAAAACAAGGGTTTTTAGTATTGCCAAGAATATCATCCAAAGTGATACAACATTTAAAACAATTTTTTAGCTCAACTTTACCCTTTTTTAACATAAGATTATTCAAATGGATTTGAGAATCAAGAATTTTAAGAAGGGATGAAATTTGCCTAATATCACCATAATTGTAAGGAAGAGATAAAGAGTTAGGATAGAGTGCTACCTCATGGTTTGGTTTAGAATTATCATGAGATTCATTATGGATTAAGACTTCTTCTTCTTCGTCATTTTCGACAATTTGTGAGGATTCCAAAGCTCCAAACGATTCCAAAGCTCTTTTGCGGATTTACAATCTAACATTTGTGAGAAAATTTCTTCGGAAATTCCACGAATGAGAGTGTACATTGGTTTTGCATTTTGAGTGAGCTTAGCCTTTTCCTCAATAGTAAGTTCATCAAAATCTTTTTCTTCTTGATTTAGCTTAAGAACTCCCGCTTCATTTAACTCCTCTTTATAAGGAACAAATGGACCTTCCATAACGATTCTCCATTGATCGGGATCTTCGGCTTTGATAAATTCCTCCATTTTTGTTCTCCAAGCAAAATAGTAAGTTCCTACAAAAAGTGGAGGTCGGGTAGAAGACGACTTTTCCAAAAGATTAAATTCCATATCGTTTACTCTACTAACGATTAAGCTATTCACGTAGAGTTAGGCTCTGATACCAATTGAAAGTCCTAGAGGGGGGGGTGAATAGGATTACTGATAAGATTAATGCCTAATTAAAAATCTTTTGGATAATTATAAGTTTAAGTGAAAACTTCTAATTCAACTTAATATACCAAACACTTAGGATCATGCAAAGGGTAAGTAGAAGGTATGATATAAAAGCAAAAACAAGTAAATCGACTATCCAATATCTTACTACTCTAGAAGACTATATGTTGTATAAACTAGATAAATAATATCACAATAATCATGCTAGCATATAATCAAACATATAAAGTGCGGAAAGTAAATAGAGTAGGGATAGAAAGATACACGCGATTTATAGTGGTTCGGTTTCCCTACATCCACTACCTAAGGAAGCCTCCTTAGGATTTCAAGCTTTTCACTAAGCTCCCGTGTCTCTCTTAACCGGGTCGAGAACACAATAACCCTTACAACCTCTTTGATAACACGAAGGACAAACACTTGTGTAATCACAACACAAGGATACCAAGTATACTCCCTATACTTGAATTCTCTCTTAATCTATCTATTACAAGACCTAGACTTAAGAGGATAGAAACAAAGTGTTTAAAGGGTTGCTTATAAAAGCTTGTAACTAAACTCCTAAAAGAGTGGATATGAACTATAAAGCTTGTGAAATCCTCTTGAGTAGATAGAACCTTGTGGCTTGTTTGATTAACTCCTTGAAAGGACTTATAAGCTCACTAAGGTTGATTTTGACTATGTATAGCTTTTGACACCTTCTTGAATGATAACAATTAAGCCCCTTAATGTTTGTAATTAGTTGGTGTAGTTGTAGCCTTCAAAGAGCTTCAATTTATAGTAGAAAATGGCTTCCAACGGTCATAAGGCTTGGGTCCAACGGATCTGTTAATCTCCCAACGGATATATTCTTTATGACTTAAACTTTGTGCAGAAAAACCTTCCTTGCGGTGTACCGCAAGTTTTCGTGCGGTGTACCGCACCTCAACGGTTTGATTTTCTAACTTTCTGACGGGCTAGCCTCTGCACCGCGCCCTGGTCCGCATTCTTGGTCCGGTGTACCGCGCCTTTCGTCCGGTGTACCGCGCCAAGTAACTTTGAAAGAAAATGACTTGGATCAATAAATCTTCTTCACGAAAGTTGTTGGAAACATCATTCTAAGAACCTTTGAAGTTGATCACTAAGGCTAATTCTCAATGTACACAAGAATAAGGTTAAACTTATTGTAAGAGAATTAGTTTCATAACAAATAACAATAAAGCTATGATCAACATGATAAAGATGTGCTTTTTGATGAAATAGAGTGCAAGATAGAATATGTATAACAAGAGTAAATATCACACTATACACAAGAGGATTTGTCACATTAAAACAACCTATTAAGGGAGGCTATATGCCAACACTCCATATTTTAATGCATTGTATACAATTAACCTTGCACCTTCATGTGATTTGGTCTGCATCACAAGATCATAAGCCATCCTCATAGCAGTATTTGAATAAACGATCTCTGATTCTTTCCCTTTTCCTTTTGAGAACTCGTGAGCCTCAATCTCATCAATCTATTCCTTGCATGTTTGCTCCATCTCTTCAAAGCATATTTTTCCGGAATCTCATGTATATCTTTAACAACAAACGCTTTTAGAGCATGAGAGCATAACATCCCCAATGTTTCAAATTTTTTGCAACTGCACTGTACTTCTTTTCTTTTGAAATCTAGATCAACAATTTTAATCCTATTGATATCCCTCCCATGCATACTCACTTCAAATTTGCTAATGGCGCCATCAAATGAAGTTTCTCGAAATAAAGTACCTCCAACACCATCTAAAAATTCCGCCTCAAATATTTTATACATTTTGTGAGTGTAAAAACTTGCCGCCTGCTTTAATATTGGGTTGTACTTGATGATGCATGGTGGCATGCCTTGATGACAACGGAAGTTTGCTTCCTTTTCATTCTCTCTCCACTTCAAAATCATTTTTTCAAAGGCAAAAACAAATTCAATCAATCGAGCACATTTATTACCGAGATTATTCAGAACATTGTTGGTACTTTCGCTTCTAGATGTTGATTTAATTCCAGCATGAAATACATTAGTATTAAAGGCAGTGGACCATTTATGTCGAATGGTATAAAAATTTTGGAGCCATGTGTTATCCCCGGCATCATACTCCTTCAACATTCTTGACCAAGTTTCCTCAAACAACCAGGTGAGCTAGCTCATCTGGCCAGGGCTCTGTCTCTCAAGTGAGAGGTACAGGGTTCGAATCCCGCAGGCGGCAGAAAGTTATTAGAGTTTGGAAAGTTCTCTTAAGTGAGAGGTACATGGTTCGAATCCCGCAGGCGGCTTTAAAGTTATTAAAGTTTGGAAAAGTTCTCTCAAGTGAGAGGTACATGGTTTGAATCACGCAAGCGGCAGAACGTTATTGAATCTCACAAGCGGAAGAAAGCTATTATGTTTGGAAAGTTTCCAAGGTCCGAAACCCTCCCCAGAACATGGGCAACCTAGTTCTGATTGCTTGGAGGTATGGTTGGGGAGGCAGTCATATCTCCCGGGGGACTAGTCGGGTGTAAGCCCGGGAACCCTCGTCATCAAAAAAAAAAAAAAAGTTTCCTCAAACTCATTCTCAGACTCACAATCAGACATGCATTTATAGAATAAATTATTGAAACCTTTATCAGATTTGAGACTTCCCAAATGTGAAGGGGCATTTTTTGAGATATGCCACTGGCACAAACGATGACTTGTCTATGAAAATACCTTTCCACCAGCAGCATTTCCAATGGCTTGGTCTTGATCGCAAAAAAGAGTTGCAGGAGGCTTGTTACCCATTGACTCCAAGAATGTCGAGAACAACCACTGAAATGTTTCTTTCCTTTGATTAGACAAAAGACCACACCCAAACATAATATTTTGCCAATGATGATTAACACCGACAAATGGTGCACAAAAAATGTCGTATTTATTGGTTCTAAATGTAGTATCAAAAGAAACGACATCTCCGAAATAGTCATAATCAATTCTTGATTGGCCATCCCTCCAAAATATATTAGTAATTCTTCCATCCTGATCAAGTTGAACATCCCAATAAAACATTCCATCCTCGTTAGCTTTGTTCTTGAAATGATTTATGAGACTTTGTGCATCTCCAGCCTCAATTAGTGAATTTCTTTGAGTGTCCACGTAATTATACATATCTTTTTTTTGTAAATCCAAGAAATTCACTACCTCCTCCTTCCTCACACAAATACGAATACGCATTAATTTTTCTTAATCCAGCATTGACCATCGAGTTTAGCACATCTTTTTGAGGATCCGAAATACTTCTAGCAGATCTCAATAAATGTTGTTCATGAGGTTGTGCCATTTCATGATTATGATCTTTAACAAACTTTGTAACCTTCCAACGACCAGATTCGAGAACTGAAAAAGAAACCATAGCTTTGCATCCTATTCTAATTAGCAACCTATTATATGAAATTCCATTACCAGTACTGGCTTTCTCATCCTTCAAGCCTTCTTTAGAGCAATAAAACATTTTCGCTTTAACAATTTTTGTTCTGTACTTATAAGTGTTTTTTCCTTTTCTAACGCTGAATCCTAATGCATGTGCATAAACACAATATAATTAATATGCTTCTTCTTCATTACTTACTTCTTATTGTAATAGTTTTTTCTCCAGCATTTCAATAAATGTGATCGATGGCCCATTCTCATTCATCTCTTCTCTAAATATTGTAGGCGCATCTACATTGTTATCTTTATCAAGAATGATAACATCTGAAATATTTTCACAGTCTTTTGTACCACGGTCTATTTCCATCGATCTTCGAAGAATCCTGAATTGTTAAATTTACACGATAAATTATCAACAAATGAAATATCTATTAATAATCAAACACAAATACTGATTTTATAATCAATTATTTATTACAGTAATCAAAGTGCGTACTCCATTGGTATAAGTTTAAAGAATAGCAATAACATATTATCGATTAAAATTGCAAACATAAAAACTCAGTTTTTTTCGTTAAGAAACAATGATTCTACATACAAAAATTTTAAATTAATTAATAAACTTGACACAAAAGAAAATAACAACGATTGGATTGCAATAAACTTACCGTTGAATTCTTCAAAATTAAAATATGACTATAAACTGTGAACGATTTATGATAATTTTTTTCAGTAAAATAACAAAGAAAGAGAGACAGAGAACGGTAATGTGTGAAGAAAGAATACGAACGATCACTTTACTCTGTATCTTCTCTTTCTTACTGATTAAAATATATGGGAAAGTGGGATATGCTTTTTGTTCTTAACCAGGGTTAATAAAACCAGATTTTAAATAATTTTTTAAGTATTTAATGACATGTCAAATAATTAGTGGATTATGACCATATGTAGGGACATGGGTCATAGTCTAGGTAAGAATTTCCCGCAAACATAACACTCCAATGGATGCCAGCGTAAAGGTCTTTTTTTTAATTAACTTGTACTTCATTATGTATCCTAAACAATGTTCATATATCTCACAACCAGATGTTTTCCTTTTTCCAGTTAACCTGGAATCATATAGTGGAAATCAGAGTTTAACCATATAATTATTATACTTACATGATATTTGGGTTTCTAACGATTCGTGATTATTTTGACATTTAGTCTTGATGAATGATAATTGGAAGTAATTAAACAATTGAAGTTTTGTATTTTTCTTTGTTGACTATCGTCTCTACTTTTAGTAGTGCACTCATTAATTTCCTATATAGGCCATTTTCCATATATGTATTGCCTTTAGTTGACTTGAGAAAGTGACGAAAAACAAATGAACAATGAGGATAAAAGGCACCATAGGCTGTGTTGGTGGTGTATTACTATATTATGGAGATGTCCAATTTCAGAAAAAGTTGAAATGGGATTTTTTTTTTTGGTCAGTAAATGGGATGTTTAAAGTTTGAAATTCTTGTGTGGTTGATATCTTTTTAATACATTATAAAGACATTTAGAATTTTTAGTTATTTTGATTCGGTTAAAATTCTGGAATTAATTTGTATAATATGGTGAATCTGGAAAATGGTTGCATCAATGTCACAATAAGCTTTCAAGGGTTGTTGGGTTCGAGGGTTGATATGGAAAGTATAGATCTCAGGGTATTCGATCAAGGTAAAATATTGAAGAACGAACAAGGATTGGATATGTGCAAAGAGTTCTCCGATGCAGATATTAAAGAGCCAATATTTCGTATAGCAAATGAAACTCCCGGACCCGATAAATATTTTTCTTTATTTTTCAAAAAATCTTGGGAGTTTATCGGTGTTGAATTAATACAAGTGGTACGTGAATTATTCACCTCCGGTTTTTCTACTTAAACAATTGAATACTACTATTATTTTTCTTAATCCTGAAAAAAAATTCTTTAAAAATGGAGGATTATATGCATATATCTTGTGGTATTGCCCTCTACAAAGCTACTGCCATGATTATTGTGGATTATATGAACTAGGTGTTGGATAAAATTATTGATTAAACGCAAAATGCATTTGTTTCTGGAAGATCGACGGTCGAAAACATTCACACCTTGTGCAAGTATCGATGAGAGTATATAAGAATAATAGTAGTTCACCGAGATGCACTATAAAAATTATTTGTGTAAGGCGTATGACTCAATTTCTTGGGATTTTATACATGAGGTCTTAAAGGCCTTAACTTTCCTAGAAAAATATGTTAATTGGATTAATGGAGTGTGTAACAACCTTTCTTATTTGATGACATTAAATGAAGAAGTTCATGGATTCATCAAGGGAGAAAAAAAAGTCTGACACAAGGTGATCCTCTTTTACCAGACATTTTTATCTTGTGTCTCGAATATCTTTCGACTTTTTTGAAGAATAATACAAGTTTTGGCTTCAAGTACCACCCGAAATGCGAAAAAGTAAAGATTAGACACCTAGTTTTTTCCGATGACCTCATGCTCTTAGCAAAAGTAGACAATCCTTCGGTAAAAGTTCTCATGGATAGCTTGAAGGATTTTGCTAAGTGTTTGGGGCTTCATCTCAATGTTCTCAAATCGAATATTTATTATGTGGGTATTAAGAGTGAAATTGTTGAAGAAATTATAGAAACTACGAAACTTGAGAAAGATGTTATGCCGTTTCGATATTTTGGTGATTTTTTTTCAAGAGATGACAAAACATTTATTGATAAGTTGGAGAGCTAAGTTAGATCTTGGTACGCACATTCTCTCTCATATGCGCGGGCCGCCTTAAACTCATTAGATTGGTGCTCCAAGGGGTTCAGGGGCGGAGGTACCTTATACATAAGGGGGGTCCATGCCCCCTGTTTTTTCAAAAAATAAATAAATTATAACTAACTTTAAAAAAAAATTATAAGTATTTAACTTTTAAGTTTTAAAAAAATATTTGTTTGGCACCCCAAACTTTTAAGATTTATTTTATTGAACTTTAAATTATTTTATTTATAGGTTTTTTTTCTTTTTAACATCAAAATACATATTATTTTATGTAAAAAAAGAAATTTATCAAGTAATTAATTAAAAGATTAATATCCGGACTTATATTTCAATCTTTACACAATATAGAGACTTATAGTGCATTTTTGCATAATATATAGACTTATCGTGTAAATACGGCAAATAAATAAATAAATTTGGGACCGTTGCCCCCGACCTTTGGCCCGTCCTAACACAAAATACTGGCTCTACCCCAGAAGGGGTTGTGTGTTTTTGGTTGTCTATCTTTCCGGTACCAGTTTGTGTGTGTGACATGATCATAAGTATTTGTAGAGAATTTTATCGGGAGGTAATCTCCACAAATTAAATGAAAGACTATTTGTATTCCTAAAGATGAAAGAGGTCTTGGTCGTAAAAGATCTTGGTGCTTGGAATAAAACACTATTAATGAAGATACCGTGGACGAGGATTCTATTTGGGTTAAATGGGCTCATGGCGAATATTTAAAGTATAAGAGTGTTTTGTTATGGTTAGTGAAGAAAAAAGACTCGCCACTTTTGCAACAAATTGAGATTTAAAGGATACAATTGAAATTTTGCTTGGGCATGAGGGTGAAGAAGAGATTTTGCATATATGGTGTTCCATCACCAACGATCTTTACGCCACAAATGAGCCTAGAAGTGGCGAGTACTATTCCTCATATAAGAAACTTTATCATGATTTTCATCGTCAATTTTTTTCTAAAAATTGAATGAATATTGTGTGAGTCTCTTGTGCTATTGTTAATCATGCTATTGTTATATGGATGTCTATACATGAGAGGTTTGGAACAAAAAATAGGATAATTTATATAGAGTTGGATCTATTTTATGAGTTGTGTGGAAAGATTTTAAATTAAATAAATATATTTTATTTGAATGTGCATTTGATGTAAGCATTTCAGATGAGATGAGGAGGTGGTTAAACATTGAGAAAGAAATTAATACGATCTTAGGTATCCTAAAATGGCGCAAGAAATTAAAGTAAGGGAGAATTGGAAAAGAAAAGTATGATGAATTACCTTTGCCGTTACTATTTATCATACTTGACGAATGTAGAACAATTTTGATATAAAAGGTGAAACTCCATCACACTGAAAAAGTTATAAAAGAAATCAAATAATACACATTTTATATATTGTTTGCTTTGTATCGTAATCATAATCATGTCTTATTCGTGGGTGATACTAGATTTTTACTTATAACACATTGAAATTTAGACTTGTGATCCTTAGATAAAATGTTCTTTTTTTTACATTGTACAGTTTTTTCCCATATTTTTAATGAAGTCATTTATGCAACTTAAAAAAAGCTTTTAACAATGGGGATTGATCAAACAATGCCCACTTTCACGTTTGGGTAAGGGTAAGTCATAAGTGTTAACATTACCAATATGATGGATGCGGTATTGGGATTGCGCAATGCGCATTATGTGGTAGTAGGGAGAAACGCAGATTGACTTACAGAAAAGGTAAGTAAGTGATCACCAAACCAAAACAAAGTGCATAAAAAAAGAGTTTGCTTATAAAGCATGGTGCAATTGCTGCAAGCCATTACTTTGAATATCCTCAATCCAACTCCACATGCAAATAACAAATTATTGCTTCTTGTCATGTGCATTGATTTGACATTTCATTACAAGTGGCAAGTGCATATATAGTTGACTTGTATGTTGTGACCTATAGGTAATCTTTATCATCATTGGCCTGGCCAGCATGGTTCCTGGTGGGATATATGCATGCATCTTTCATGCCACTTTCTCTTCATCCTCTTCCTCTTCCTCTTCCAAGTATATAAAATAACCAGCTACTCTCTTTATCTCCTCATTTCAATATCTACCCATGGAGTTTAGGATCAAAAATTGTCTTTCATATTTTCTTATATTTCTCCTTATTTTATCAGGTAACTTAAGTTGCTTTCCTTTATTATTATAAATAACTCTTCTTCTTAAGTTAGACTAGAATAAATAACTCTTCTCTATTATTCAATGTAAGTGTCATTAATTTTTCTCCCTTTTCCATCATGCATGTTTACAGTCCAAGGCTTCAAGAATGAAGCCAACGTCGTATATTTGCTCCACAAGGTATAACTAATTTCTCCACTTCAAACATCAAATCCGAATTTTAGTTTTATATACAAATCTTTTATTTTCTGAGAAACTCTTCTAAATAATCTATGGTTAGATATTTGTATTACCAATTAATCAGGGATATTTGAATAGTAGTTTAGTAGATAAATCGAAATTGTTGGCCTATCTATTATATCTCTATCTTTTAATATAATTATATAAGAAAAATACTTATGTGTTTAGTTTTTTTTAAACCCGGTATGATGGAAGGCTATGAGCCTGTTTGGGACTTGATTATTTTAGAGTCACAAGTATTTTTCGATTATAATTGAAATATTTATAAAAAATATTAAAAAATATTTTGATATCTAAAATCAATTTAAATGATCACAATCATTTATTTAATATTTTTTTTAAAATTAATTTTAATAATTTAAAGTATTTTTATAAATTATAAATCAAATAATTATTTTAAAAATCAATCCAAACGAAGACTATAACTTTATTTTCTATCTAGTGTCAAAAATCTTGAAACAAATTCTATAAAGGGTTATTATAGAAAACATCCTCATACAGTAGCCTAATATTTGTTTTTACGCATTCAATTATTTATTTAATAAAAAAATGCCTAATAGAACAATTATTTATAGAAAACATCCCCTTTATATTTTTTATACCTTTACTATCCTTATTATTAAATATATTATTTTATTTTTAATACAATATTTATTTTTAAATATTAAACAAATAATAGGGTACTTCTACCACCACCACCACCACCACCACATCACTACAACCACCTCCACCATCACAACCTCCACCACCACAACAACCACCACCACCACTACACCCACCACAACCATCACCATCACCATCACCATCACCACCACCTACTACTAATTTCATCACACGCGCGCGTCCGTGATTTTTTTAAAAATCGTCATAAATAATTCAAAATAAAAACAAAAAATTTAAAAAATTGCATTTTTGGATAAAACAAATTAATATTTACGTTTATGATTTTTTTTGTTTTTTTTTTTAATTTTTGAATTTTTTGAATTTTTTTTTCCGCAGACACGAAATTCCATGTTTTAAACAGTGAATTTCGTGTCTGCGGAAAACAAATTCAGTATTTCAAAACATGGAATTTTATGTTTAAAACATGGAATTCCGTGTCTGCGAATTAAAAAATTCAAAAAAATCAAAAAATTCAAAAAACTTCCGAAAAAAATCATAGACGTAAATATTGTTTTGCTTTATCCAAATATATAATTTTTTGATTTTTTTGATTTTTTTAGAATTAGTTATGACGATTTTAAAAAAAATTTATGGACGCGCGCGTGTTTATTAGTGTTTGTTTTGTTTTTTTCTATTTTTTTTAATTGTTAATTATAGAAATAGTTTGGGATGGGGGCTTGTTTTCTATAAATTATCTTATTCTAAACACTTTTTTTAAATAAATTTTTTAATAATTATTAATCTATAATTGTCTCAATAAACATGGCTAATTGACTCAATTTATTTCTACATGGCTAATTGACTATTCATTCAGGTGTAAAAATAGTATATTTGCGCCAATGAGACTTTGAGCAAGTATTGAGACCTATCAATAAATTATGGGTTTAATTTTGTTGAAGTCAAAATAATTCCAATCTAAAACAAAAACATTGATAGTTGCTATTTTTACATTTCAACATGTGAATTACCAAAAGAAAAGAAAAAACGTTACAAATACCGACTAGGCATTTACAAGTTAAACCCCTTGTAGTTAAAATTGTCATGTCATAGAACAGAAATGATGTTTGGCCCATTGTAACATCGTCATGCATCGTATAACTTAAGGTCTTTACTGATACAAGAGCTACATGTATATGTAGCTAGTATGGTAATTAAAGAGACCATTGTTGTTAATTCTAGCTAGTGCATGCATAACATAATTTTGTCAATTTTGAAGGGTGGATTAGTAAATTCAAGAAAGCTTTTGGGGCTGGATGCAATATTAGATTACGATGATGCAGGAGCAAATCCTAAGCATGATCCTAGAGGAAAAAGATCGGGTGGTGGTGTCACCAAGAATCCCTGATCATGACAATCATCTTGCAGCTCGTAGACATGAGCTTTTTTCTTTTTTCATTTAGACTAAATAAATATGGAATATTCTTAGAAGCTTTCATCTACTGTTTTGCCACTGCTCGTATCTTTTTTTAGCATTTGTAGACGGTAATATATAAATTATAAAACCAGATGGGATTAGCTCACTGGCCAGGGCCTTGGTCTACCAATCTAGGGGGGTCCAGGAGTTCGGGTGTAACGTTTCCGATTTTCTTTTCTTTTTTTGCCTTAATTTAAATTATAAGTCAATATATTATTAAAAAAATTGCAAAACAGGTCCTTATCTTATGCAAAATTGCACTATAAGTCCCTATATTAAGTAAAGATCAAAATATAAGTTCCGTTATTAATTTTTTTAAATTAACTATCATATAAGTTTTTTTTAATAAAATATAACATGTATTTGTTATAAAAAATTAAAAATTATATAAATAAAATTATTTAAAACCTAATAAAATAAATTTTAAAATTAGGGGAGCCAAATTAAGATTTTAAATTTTTTTAAGAATCAATTAGTTATAAACCTTTTTTTAATGATAGTTATAATTTATTTTTTTAGAAAAATCAGGGGGGCCATAGACCCCCACTAGACCCCCTGCCTCCGCCCCTATTAATAGTATATAAGATTTTTGACTGTATCATCTATTACTTTCTAATTTTGAAACATAATTTCTTTTTTCACGTCATATTATAAAGTTTTTCTTAGGTTAGGTAAACGGTTGTATTAATAAAAATTAATTGTATACTATACAAAAATGTTACCTACCTAATCTCAAAAGTTTAAGTTAGCAACAAAGAAGCTAAACACAACTAACTCATACTAGTACAAGCTAATTTTTCACTATCATCCATAAAGAAAATAACGAGGAAACAAGGAATATAAAATGAAAAATATACAACACTTAACTTCCTTGGCAACAATTTCTATTCAGGTAGAATCACCCCTCATAGTTAGGTGATTTCTCGCCTTCCAAATACAATTTACGGTAGCTCCAAAATCAATCATTCACGCTTCTCTTCTCCAATTTTTTCTAGCTTTAAATTTCTTGAGCCATTTCAAAGCACTAAGGAGCGTATTCATTTCCTTATTTATTCCTAGCCAAGAATTTATTTCATCCCAAATATCCCTCACATAAGCACAATCGAAAAGGAGGTGTTTATTTAACTCGAAGTCTTCACCACATAAATCACAAAGTGGATCCAACTCCAAATAAGTCATGCGATCTTTGGTTTTAAATCTCTCTCTCAAAGTCGTCCAAACGATAATGACATGTTTAGGAATTACACACGAGACCCAAAATAATATTAGCCCAAGGCTTCACAAAAGTTTTCCGACGAAATAAATCATACAGTTTTTTATATAAAGCATAAATTTTTTTAATTGATACCTCATGCGTTATTTGGTGAGCATTTTCCAAGGAGAACCACAAAGCCAAAATGCTCTTCCGACCTTCAACTCCGAAAGACCCACGAATAATATCCTTTAACTCCCAAACTTTTTTCAAGATAGGGGAATCTCCCTTTTTAGGGTGTCATTCCCAAAATCCACAAGTTTGTAAATATTCTGGATGAATCCACCTAATCCAAAGCGAGACTTTTTTGTCCACGATTTTCCAAAGCATTTTCAAAAGTAATGCTTTGTTCCATGCTCCTAAATCTTTCAAAACCGAGCACACCTTCTTCTTTTGGTACACAAATTTTGATCCAACTAACTTGAGACGGATTTTTATCCAAATAAAAGTTTCGGCAAATACTAATAACACGATCTCGAACACCAATCAAAACCGGAAAAATAGTAAACCAAAAGAAAATTACCCCTTGGAGTATCGATCTAATCGATTCCAATCACCCCGCTGAAGAAAGAGAATAACTCTCCAAGATCTCACATGACCTTTCAATTTGTCAAATAGAGTTTTATAATTCCTTTAAAAAAACGGAAGAGCCAAGTGGTACACCTAGAAAACGAAAAGGCATGACACCTTTTTTCAAGAGTGTTGGTGCCAACACATTCTCAACATCCTTATTTGAAACCCCAATATAATAAATATTAGACTTTCTAACATTTAATTGAAGTCCTGAACAATCTCCAAAAGTATTTAAGCTATCCATCAGAATTTTAACCGACTCTTTATCTCATTTCAAAAGAAGCATTAAGTCATCCAAAAAAACTAAGTGGGTAATCTTTTCACATTTTGGATGATATTTGAAATTAATACTCATATTCTTCTTTAAAGTCTAGAGAAATATTCAAGGCAAATGATAAAAAGATAAGGAGAAATAGGGTCACGTTGCCTTAAGCCTTTTGCACCTTTGAAGAAACCATGACTTCCACCATTTATAGACACCGAATAATAAGGAGATGAAACGCAAGCCATAATCCAATCCATTAAGTACCTCATAAAGAAATTCCCAAGAGATCGAATGATATGCCTTTCGAAAATCAATCTTTATCATGCATCTTGAGGAGCTACTATTATTATTGTACCCGCTTAAAAGCTTTTGCATTAAGTGCATGTTCTCAACCATAGATCTTCCCTCCACAAAAGCTTTTTGGGATTTATCCACTAAATTATTAAGAACCGGTTTAAGCCAATCCGCCATAATCATGGTAATTTCCTTATAAACCACATTACAACAAGAAATGGGGTAAAAATGATCAACACTCGTCGGATCTTCAATCTTGGTAATCAAAGCGATTATAGTAGTATTTAATTGACGAAGAATAAATCCGGAAGCGAAAAAATCACGTACCGCTAATATGAAATCATCGCCAATAATATCCCAAGAACGCTTAAAGAAAAGATAAGAAAAGTCGTCGTGTCCGGGAGCCTTATCATTAGCTATTCTAAAAATATCCTCTTTAATCTTAATATCGGTAATATCTCTACATAAATCAATACCTTGCTCATGAGAAAGTATGCTCCCCCAATTAAAAACATTGGGATTTACATGTGATGTTGTATCCTTTGTTCCCAATAAAGCTTCAAAACGGTCAAGAAAAGCTTCCTTAACTTGGGTACTTGAATTAGCTAATTCTCCATTGCACAAATAATATTAGGTATGAAACACTTCCTTTGTTTACTCTTCATAATATCATGAAACAATTTAGAACATCTATCACTCTTGAGAGAATTACCAAGCTTAGCCTTTTGTTGAAGAAAGCTAATTTTGGCTTTCTCAAGCATTCTCGCCTTATATTGAAACCCAACTAGATCATCAAAGCAACAATCATTAGTTAAATTAAGTTGGAAATGTATCTAGGCTTTTTCAATATCATCCTTGGCCTTCTTAGCTCTTGCGGATATATGAAAGAAATGTTCTTTATTAAGCTTCCGCAAATCAAATTTCAAAGCTTTAAGTTTTTGGAAAAGAATATATTGTTTAGTACCCAAAAAAAACGGTCCTATTCCACCCATTTTACACCATAATATTAAATTTCTCATGTTCCACCCACATATTAAAAAATTGGAACAGAACAACACTATTAAAATATTGTAAGAAAATAATTACCACAAAAGTAGAGTAAGGATATTATAAAATCACCCAAAAGGTTCCATAAATCATCAAAAGTAGCGGCAAAATCCATAAGGTTTTGCCACAAGTTTCTATGTAAATTCTTATCATTTAAACCATATATAAAAGAAGTTTAGAGTCTTAAATAAGTAACCTTGCACACAACTTTACAATGAATAGCTTGAAGTATTCTCTCAATTTTCTCCACTTGCACCTTATCCGGGTCCTAAACAACAAGAATCCTCCCATGCTCAATAAGATAAAAGTTATTTACGCACTTCCAACCTCTAAGCATAGTACTCATAAATTGATCCACATGAATTGAATTACTTTTAGTCTCCAAAATACCTATCATATCAATGTGTTTACGTCTTATAAGATCTACTACTCCTCGTCTCTTGTGGGTAGAGCCGAAACCCGTCGTGTTCCAAGTTGTAATAATCATTAAGAACTTTTGGAGGGTTTCCCCTTATTTACGCTTCTTAATTTCACGTAGTTTATATCAAAATGACCGTAGCTGGAAGATCTATATGACCCTTTAAAGGCCCTTCCAAAATAACAGCTGGTTTATTGTTATCTTCACTTTAGTGGACGTAGCTACAGATTTGGCAGATTTAATTGACAGTTTTTCCTTTCCTAATTCAACTTTGTTTTCCTTTTATCTCCTGATTTCTCCTAAAACTTTTTTCCTTAACTCCTTGGAATTGATTTTGCATCTAAGTATATTCCTAAACCTTAAAAGCTTCACATTAACACACAAATTATACTAAATATGCTCTAAAAATAATAAACTTCCAAATCAAGGCACACATTTTATCTAATAATGGGGAAAAATATCTTAACAATTATTCAAATACACCTAAAATGATGTCTCAAACCTAGATTGATATATCACAAGTATGGTGACATCAACCTAAAATGATGTCCCATGAATAGATGAATTCGTCAAAAATATGGAGACATCACCAACCCAAATGGCATTATCAAATGTATGGATATTCAAGAAAATATCATAATTGGGCATGCGATATCTCATTTTTATAAAAAAGAGTAGACGAACTAGTAAGCACTACGTTGTAGTAAAGTTAGAAATGTCGAAGGCGTATGATCAATTCAGATGTGAATACAATCTTCTAGCCATGTAAAAGTTCACAAAAATAGATTAAATAGGTGTTGATTTCCATCTCGACAATTACATTTGACGTTAAAATCAACGGAAAGGTCTACCCGCTTAATAAACCAGCTAGAGGTCTTTGCCAAGGTGACCCATTGTCATCGTTCTTGTTCTCAATCATGACTGGAGAAATTATTTACTTGATCATTAAGGAATGCAGACAAGTTAACATCACAAGACTTAGGATTACAAAGAATTTCCCTTCTTTGACACATTTATTATTTGTAGATGATTATTTATTTCTTATGTCAACAAAAATAGAAGAAATTGAATCATTTCTTAGAGTGCTTCAAACTTATTTTAGACGCTCAATACATTCGATTGATTTGCATAAATCTACAGTCAGTTGTTTCAATGGTACACAATCTCATATAATACAAGAGACTATAAATTCTATACAAGTTAGAAATGCAGATTATCTTTGAAGGTATCTCCTAATGCCAATGGACCTCTAGAGGTCAAAAACAAAAACATTTCCATGGATCAAAGATAAATTTCTCAACATGACCACAAGTTGGAAGCAGTTTCTATAATTAGATGAAGGTAAAGAGTACCTGATTAAGGCAGTATTACATGCAATTCCAAATTATACGATGTCAGTGTTTCTGTTCCCAAAAAATATATACAAGGAACTATTGGCAACAATTGCTAAATTTTGGTGGGGAGCTCATGATAGAAACGAGATCAATTGGGTCGCTCGGGAAAAGATTAGGTTTGAGTAATATTGGATGGAAGATACAGAAAAACCAGACACATTAGTCGCAAAAAAAATTAAAAGAAATTTACCATCCAGACTCAACCTTTTGGGAAGCCAAATTTAAACAAGGTATGTCTTGGACAATGATGAGTCTCATTACAGGGAGAGATGTTGGCTTCTGAAGTCTTTACCACTTGAAAACCGATCATCTATCCGATTAATTTGGTTTCACAATTTTTAAATAGCCAAGGGGATGGTTGGGACTCTAGAGTATTATACTGATGGATAACGTATCCATATGCAAGAACTTTTCAAGCGAATACAAGTGTATAAGGAGAGTGAAATGGTCAACTAGTTTGGCTTAGGGTCAAGTTAGGCGACTATACAACAAAAGCAGGCTATGAATGCATCACAACTAATATGTCAAGTACTCAAGCTTAAGCATCGACACAAGCGTAACAGGTTGACAAAAGGATCTAGAAATATGTGTGGGATTTAAATATACCAACAAAAAATAGGATTTTTGGATGGAAATGTTGTAGAAATGAGATGCCAACAAGGAAAGACCTGTTTAACCAGAAATTTGCAAAATCGCCAGAGTGCAAGACCCGTGAAGGGGAAGTGTATGATGTGGAACACTTATTCCTCAACTGCCATTTTAGTAGAGCATATTGGGAAAATTTGACACTTCTGATTAGGATTGACAGCCAAATTACGGACAACATTGGAGAGTGGTTGTTTGAGGTTATTAAGAGCTTTACAGAGAGAGGGTGGTAAAAGAAATATGTCGTTGCATTTCTTTTAATCTCAATTTGGAAAATTTAAAAGTACAGAATGAAAGGAGTTTATGAAGAAATTAAGTGGAATGAAACAGTTGCACTTCATGGAACATACACTCTTATGAGTGAGTTATTCGGAACGGATTGACTTTTACAGGAACATGGCAGGGTGAACGATGAATTTTAATCAGACAGCGAATACAAGAAACTCAAGCAGATAGGATAATTTTCTGTGACACATCATACAATTGTGAATGGGAACAAGCAAGTATCACGACGACCTCTTTTGACCGGGATGATACGATTGTGCAGTATAGTGTTAAACAATACTGGGCCATGTCACCACTAGAGAGTGAAGCCCTAGCACTTCAGGAAGCATGCAGTGTAGCATGTCAGGAGGTCGATGTTACAACCTAAATCTTCGCCGAATACTGTGAATTAGTTTGTGGCTTTGAAGACCCGTCGACAGGTAGATAGAACGTTCGTCATGAGTCTGGAAACACTTAAGCATAAGATAGTTGAGAATGATTAAATTCACACTATGAATATCCCACGTTAGATGAGTAGGTTAGCGAATGTTTTAGCTAAGGGTATTAGACAGAATCTGCTCGATACACTAAGGAACAACAAAACATGCAAGCTATTTTCTTCTTTTTGCAGGAAAATTGGTAAGAGTTGGGATAAGTTGAAGTCATCTTATAGTTGTGACTGTAAATATTGTTATTCTTTTTGGTGTTTTTTTTAAGATTTCTATTTTGTATTTTGGTTGTATTCAATGAAAGATTGAAAAAAAACCTCGTTGCTTTGTGATTTTTTTCAAAGGAACATTTATATTACGAATAGAACTTACAAATTTAAAGTTGAAAATACTTACGCGATACTAGAGGTTGTGAGAGAAAGTAATATAAAGCGCTCATTTAAATTTGAAATTGCTTAAAAAATTAATTAAATAAGTCGACAAATATTCGAGTCGGCTCGTTTATAGCAATAGCCTTTTCACTTAGTAAAAAGATTAAGTGCCTGTTTAGAAGTGCTTTTAAAAAAATATATTTAAAAATGTTTTTAGATCTTTTTAAAAGTGCTTTAGACCTTAAAAACACTTTTAAGAGATATATTAAATATGTATTTTAAAAAAATATAAAATGATTCAAATTTTTAAAAATAATTTTAATTTTATTTTACAAATATTCTAATTTTATTCTAAAATGCTCGTTACTCTAAAATAAAAACTTCAATCCGGCTCTAACTCCTATACTTTGGTAAAGAAATGTTCACCTAAGAACGGGAGAGAAAACGACCAAAAAAAAAGGGGAAAGAAAAAAGAGAAAAAAACTCAACTCATCTTCTTAACACCTAGGCTGCTAATGAACATAGACTTTCACCAAGGGCTCGGGGTTTGAGTTCGCTAAGGGTTTGTTTGAGTTCAACTCGTTCTTAAACAAACCAAACTCAAGCTTTAAATTCAGACTCGTTTATTAAACGAGACCAACTCAAACTTGTATAAACTTGACTCGTTAAGCTCGTGAAATGTTTGGTAAAGGTTATTTAAGAGTTCATCAATAGGTTTGGTTGATATATACAATTTTTTTTGTCAAGAAAAATAAGATTAGAAGAATTATTACACAACATATTAAAAAAATTAAAAGAATCAAATAGAGAAATCCTGCACCAAATAGATATATTCAATTAAAAATTATCAATTTTATCTACATTTATATATATAAAAAAAGTCAAAACTACGTAAACTTTTGTATATGTAAATAACCATAGCTAATATATTTTATATTTAATAAGTAATTTTTTTGTGTTTTCTATAAGTCAAATTATGTAATGTGATTTATATTAATTTTACTTATCTTCATTTTCAATCACCAAAAATCATAAAAAAATAGACGAGAGTTAAATGAGTTTTAAACGAACCAAACCGACCCAAACTCAAGTTTGGGAAAAAAATTAACAAACTAAGCCCATGAAAGCTAAAAATCGGTTTTCGTTTCAAACTCAAACCAAGTTCAAACTCACTAAAATATTACCAAACCAAACTTAAGAAAACTAAAATTCGGTTCGACTCGATTCATTTGAAATCCTATTAACACCCACTCCTCGCGGCCACTAGCCACTGTCCTACCACGTCTCTATATTATTCACCGACAACACGCTGCAGATCATACTCCACCAACACGTTCAACCAATAGATATTCTCCAAAAACTAATTTTTAAGGTACAAAAATTAGTTTTTTAATTGAAATCCTACAAACATAATAACTTGTTGCTTTTGATTTTTTACTGGAATCATACCCTCAAACAATCATGTTTACTAATTCTATATTTGTATGTTAATGGATTACATTTTGGCCTAATGCATTATTGCATAATGATAATGCAACGAATTTGTGTTATAAATTAATTGTATATTTTTTTGGTAATTTTCATTGTTAAAACTACTAAAACCTTACTCTCATCCAATCTGTTTGAATAATTTTATAGACTTTCTTTTCCTTTGTTTTCCTTGAATACATTTGTTATAGTTGTGTGAATTCCGTAAAGTATAAAATCATACTGATTCATCAAGGTAGAAATTAGATTCGAAATTTTCAATTTTTGACTTTTACGATCAAAAAAATTCCAAATTTTGAAAATTACGAAATTTTTGGTTTTCTGATCTAATTTTTATTTTCGATTTTACATTATGAAATTATATAAATAATAAATTTTAAAAAAAAGTTATAAAACCGGATACGTTGTAAACGTGTCAGATAAAAAAAACAAAAGAAAAAGGAAACGTTGAAATACAAAAAAAAACAACGAAACATAAATTTAAGAGAATTTTCGATACAATAAAATAAAGTCACATCAAAAAGCTAATTTTTCATAAAATATAAAACTAAAATAACTTTTCATAAAATTCTATCACATCATATATCTTTTCATAAGATTCGTTGTTATAACTTTTTATAAAGTTAATCTAATAAAAAAAAAATTAATGTACCAAAATTTTTTCCCATAAACTTAAAAGTTAAAACCATCTTCTCTTCCCACTCGCATTGAAAAGAAAAACAAAAAGAAATCTCTTCACACTCAGGTAGCCGCTCTCCTGCACAAGAAAACCGCCGCCACGGACCATTCTTTACCATCATCGACCCAGCTTGACTACGCCATCAACCATCGAAGAACCCAAATTAAGGTAAATTAATTTTTACCATTGAAATTTTAAAAAATTGAGTTATTTTAACCTAATATTATCACTTTCACAATTTTACAAAATCATCTGATTTAAGTATAATTACAGTCGTGATGTTTATTATATTTTTATACAAATCCTACAATGGCCAGTTTATGATTTAAGCAGAGGAATTTTTTGAATTGTTTTGCAGTAAATATCCATTTGGCTCAACTGCTGGGAAGTTCACATGGCGACAATAAATGCCCAAAATACATGGGAGTTCATATGGTCAGTCTCTCTCTGCTTCTCTTTTTACTATATGTGGGTGTGTATGTATATTTTGAAAACTTGTCTTCCCTTCCTAACTTTTGAAGTTTGATTGCTTCTTCAGTGACTTGGAGGTGGATTATGGTTCCGAGGAAAATGCTCAAATGGTATATGCAGCATTGATTGTTGATAAAGAGGTAAAAATAGTGTTGTAATTCCAATTTTTCCTTTTAGTGAAACCTTACTGAAATTCAATCCATTTCATTTCATATATTGCAGTTGCAGCCTGACAAAGTGAAAAGAGATATGTCAGTCTCTAATGGAAAACTTTCAGTGTAAGTTTACGTTA
The DNA here is from genome assembly GCA_029959085.1 of Nemophila menziesii. Classification (NCBI taxonomy): domain Eukaryota; kingdom Viridiplantae; phylum Streptophyta; class Magnoliopsida; order Boraginales; family Hydrophyllaceae; genus Nemophila; species Nemophila menziesii. The sequence goes on along the minus strand of JARWIR010000001.1, from coordinate 27,794,404 downwards.
TCATCTTTTAGTTTTTCTATTTTTTCTACTAATAGATGATGATGTAAGAGTCCGTTGGATTTATAGATCTGATGTAAAATTTTCGTGTGTAAAAGAGTTGAAGTACTTAATGTTAGGACAAGAACTATAGCATGACACTTGAAATAATAATAATTTTCGTGATTGGTTGATACAGGCATTTTGAGGCAACTGAGGCAAGATTTCTTCGTGCATCATATAGTGCTTTTGTCGATGTGCTTACACTTGCCACAAAGACAATAGAAGAATTTGGAGAAGGGATGATGAAAATGTGATGTCCAATATGCAATTCTTGAAACAAGTCGGTGGATGATTATTTATTGCGAAAGTTATATATTGGATTTTGTCATCGGCTTTAAATTTATATATCTTTGGCTCTAATCAACATTTCTCAATTTTATATATCATTTTTGTTGGGTGCCATATGCACAATGCATCAACTCCCGGTTTACTTTGTCGCAAATCCACCCATTCACAGGGGTATATTTCCTAATCTTTGAAATAGCATTGGTATTTTCTCTGTTTTTAATAACCCTCCAAGGTATATTTGGCTATTGCAAATCAATGTATTAAACATATATGTACAAATTAAAAAACTGAGATACTAATCTCTTGGCCTAAGAGTGAGTAAGAATTTACTTGTTCGACTCGGAATTTAATAAATCGTAGAAATAGTAAATGATATAAGTAATACTCTGTTACATAATTGGACTCATAAATCATAGAAATAATAAATGAAATACGTATTACAGTACATATTAGTTCTAATGAGCAAAAATTCAGCAAATGAACTAATTTTGCAATTTGCTGTGGGTTTTGTGTATTTTGTCCCCAAAGGTTTGCAAAATTGTGTTCAGCAAATTCAACATATTGCATTTTGCCCCCAAAGGTTCTAATATTACAGTTTCATACAAGGAGTATTACTTAACCGATGTAATGAGAAAAATAAGGGGTAAAAAGGGAAATGTGGGTATTTTCTTGTTTGGTTGATTTCTACTACTATGAGTATTCATCTAGATAAGTGTATAGCATCTCATCTTTCTTTGATTTGCGTCGACTAAGTAATGCATTAAGAAGTCGTTTACTCTTGCTCGGACTTTGCTCTACATCTTTAACCTTTACTTTCTCAGCCGGGAATCTCATTGAAGCTGATTTTTGAGGCTGCGAAGGATACTACACACAAACCAAATCAAACATTTCAATTTTTATAATAAAAAATCACCAAATTTTACTAGTTTAGAACCGGGTATTATAACTACCTGTCGTCTTCCAAATGAAGGAGTCGGAGTAGTTGCCCGGCTTCGAATCGGAGTTGTCTTTTGGGAACCTTTCGGTGTGGTTGGTCGACCGGAAAATGATCCGGACCGTAAAAGAGGAAATCTATGCGGCGAAACACTTTGTTTTTCTGTCTCTCTTTTAGGTGGCATTGTTGTAGATGACTTAAATCTTCCAGATTGCTGAGTTGTTTGTGGTGTAGGTGTAGGCGTAGGCAATGGTGACTGCATTTTTCTGCAAGCCGCATAACCAATTATCCTTCGGAAAATTAAGAATTATTGTTTCATAAAAAACCAAATAAAAAAAGCCCAAGCAAAAATTTACCCGAATTTCGTGGATGGCATTTCTGTTATTGTAGCTCGAACAGCTTCGAAAATGAAAAACATTTATGTGATCAAATTTACTGAACAGGAAAAAAATATAGTGGTAAATAAAAAATACCATTTCTTAATTGATGCCAGTCATCAACGGGATCTAACTTGAATCGAAGATCATTTGAATCCGAACTATTTTCTCCACGCATCGTCTCTCCAACTACATTTAAGTTTAAAAAATTTAAAAATAAAATCTTCATCGCCATTGTAAAGAGTAATTTAAATCAGAATTTACCTGGCAATATATATCTTTTATGGTATTTGGGAGTTTCAATCACCAGTGATTGCTGAGATAGTCCTTCGTTATCAGTATACTGCTGACAAGTGCGTAATCTCTTAAAACGTCAAAACAAACGCAAATTTAGGATTAATAATTGTAACTTCTTGTCTCAAGAAAAGATAAAAAACTTTTACTAAGCATTGAACCTCGAGAATTTACCTGTTCGATGCAAGATATTCGAAGCCCTGTATCGGTAACTTCATCTATCGTTTCATCTAAAAAGTCATTGACCTTATATGTCACGGATCCTAAATGGTCAACTGTATTTACAAGAGCTTTGATCGTGTAATCTTTTAAAGCATTCACCACTCTGTATAATATTAGCAGAAGAAGTAAATAAAATTAATCATTACCTAATTTATTAGTTTGTAATAGCTTAAATATAACTCACATCTTCTTTTGATCATCATCACCATTGTGCGATAACTCAAAATACTCAGCTGCTGTGTACAATTGTTGCCTCAGATTTCTCAGATCCTGTAAAGATTTTTCTTTTTTTCTCAGCAAAAAGTAGAAAAGTAAAATCTCGTGATAAACCAAGGAGAAGCTAACGTGAAGTATATGATCTAGAAGAGTACCTTAAGACTATCAGAGAAAAGCAAACTCTGATGCATAGAGACCTCATCATAATTAGTAGGTTCTCTAGGGAGCAGAATTGAAGCCATTGAACTAATTATAGTCTCCATTAAAGACTAAATTAGTAGTCAACTGGTTCTTTTCCTGCAACAAACATCCATTTATAAAAGATGGTACTTCATAAAAAGCAAAGATATTGCAAAAAGCAACTGAAACAGAGACAAGCAGAACAGTTCAAAATAGACAAGAGAGAATGCTTTTTCATAGTAAATATCCCAGAAATCAAAATCAGTAGACTGGAATTTTAGAACTTCACAAAAGCTAATCTTGTCTGACACTTAAACAATACAGTACTGCAATTCCTTTTAACTATTGTATTCACAAAAGTTATTTTCAAATTATAGTCAAACAATGAAGTACTTAATTGCACCATAAATCCCTGTATTATGCATAGTCGTCAAATATCCCATGTTATTATTAACCCCGCAAATCTACCTCTCCACCCATCCACAAGGGTACATTACTAGTTTTTGGGGTAGCCGAGGGTATATTTGCTGGGTTTTTTGTACACAACGTAATTTTTGACTAATCTGCATAACAGAGGGACCAATGGTGCAATTTACATAAAAAGTAATACATAGCTGAGAAAATAATGAATTGACGATAAAAATGGCTCTAGAATATCAAGAGTCTATTCAAATTTCTTAAAGCTTGAAATTTCAAATACCTGAAAAAAACAGAGGAGTAAAGCTACAACTTTGATCTAGAGAAAGTATAAAGAATTTCCAACGGTTTGAAGAAATGAAGAAATAGCTTGAATCTTTATTCCACTTGGTCAACAACTAACTTCCATGCTAAGCACTTTGTCATATATTATTTTTTATTTTGGTTTTTGAAGAAAGCTAAAATGAGATATAAATAAAGATTATAACTGTTGAAGAATTTAGAGAAGGACAACTTTTTTATGATTGCATTGTTAATAATGATAATGATAGTAATGATAATGATAATGGGGGGAATTGATGAAAGGCGTGGAGTTTTAAAGAATAAGAGACTAAAACATCGAGGCTTGCACGTTTGAATGCAAACAGGCAAATAGCCAAATACTACTCTCTACGTAGTAAGTAAAAGTCCACTTTTTTGGAAGATTAAAACTGAACCAGAATTTCTCTTTCTAATCATTACTAATAATGTTTGGAACAATTATTTTTTTTACTAATAATGGGGTCTCCTCTCACCAAACATTTCTATCAAGTTTGATGAAAATAGGAGTTTTTTCACTTTTGTATTCTTTTTAAGAATAAATTACAGAAATATATTAATTGAATAAGAATTGCATAACATATTAGTTTCCGGATGCAAGGAAACGGGAAGGAGAAGTCAACCAAATAGTTTAAATTTCTTAATTAATTTGTTTATTATATTTATAAATATAATATTAATTTAAATTTAGTTCTATATGAAATTAGTAAATTATCTTTATTTTCTATTTATATTAAATTTATGTTTTATTTTAAATAAATTAGAATTAATTTACGAAATTAGTTTTCTTTTTTGTTACATAGGAGAGCCACTTTGGATTCGGAGTCATTGACTCGATTTGAACTTGCACCACTAGATTGGATGACCAAGGCTCTGGCCAATGAGCTAATCCCAATTTGTTACGAAATTAGTTTTAGATGTATTTGTTATCTAGAATAAATTAATTTAGGATTATGTTTTATTTAGAACATCAATTAGGATTATTTTTGAATTATATTATTATATTAGTATAAAATATATCTTATATATATATATATAAAAATTAGAAATATTTTGCTAAATTAGTTTACGATTTATTTGTTAATGTCTGGATTACTTAAAGAGGTCACAATATACGTTTTCTTGTCAAGAATGTCCAACCCACACAGCTGACAAGCGTACCCATGTATACATTTGAGTTGTCGTATAAACAACCACTATCGCTGCAATGGCTCGAGCAAATCCACTCTTCTTCTGACTGCATCAACACCAACTGCTACCACAATAGTCGTCTTCGACTCTATATCACATGCCCACATGGTGGAGCAAGCATTGTGGAAGGAGGCGCTATTATGGCAGTGTAATGGAGCCGAAGGAGAAATTTATGGTGGACAACAGTGTTGATAGAGTCCGAAGAAAAGTGGATCTGCTCAAGAAAGAAGGTTGGCCATTGCACCGATTGCCTTTGTTTATATGGAAACCCAGATGTGTAGAGTGTACGCTTGTCAATCATGTGTGTTGGACCTTCTTGGCAAAAAAAAAAAACGTGGATTGTGGCCCTTTTAAGTAATTCACCCTTCAATAAATAAACCCTAAACCAACTTAGCAAAATAATTATAATTTATCTTATCCTAAGTTAATGTATATAAATAAAAGATAAATCATAAACTTATATTATAATATAATTCAAAATAATCCTAACCTAATTTATTAAATAAAATATAATCCTATATTTATTTATTTTAAATAAAAAATACATCTAAAACTTATTTAGTAGAACAATTCTAATTTATCAATTCTAATTTATCTAATATAAAACATAAACCTTAAATTAATATATTTAAATAAAACATAAATATTAAACTAATACAGTTTTGCTCTAATTTGACCATACAATATTAAATCGTCCCTCAATCTAGCCACCTAGTCTTGCGGTTAATTTGTCGGTCAATAATAAGATTTGTTAAGTGTAGATCCAGTTCTTCAATATGTGTTTTGTTATTGCAAAATGCACGTTTACTTCATCTCTTTAAAGCGATAATCGTAATATCTTTCGTGATCATAAAGTTTTCAAGAGATTCATCGTTCCTGGACTTCTCCGGTCTTTCTCCACTACTTCCCGACATTCCCTATATCTGTCCAAACGACTCAAATCTAAAGAAACCTATACTCGGTTCAACATTTTTGTCTAGTTACAGAATAAGTGGCGAACAATCGACAACAGGTAGGATAAGCACATGCACTTTAGAAAACCTATCAAGTCAATTAGTACAAACAAATACGTGATCAAAATTTCTTTGACAAGATTATCATATTGTCTTTGGTTAGACTAAGTATAATAACACCCTTTAGAAGTTAACTACAGTAGACCATTGGAAGAAATAGTGTTTTTTTTTTTCAATTCAAAAAAATTGATATATCTCAAATATTAACTTGTTTATTTTTATAATATGGGTGGCATGACCGGTTCTCTTATATATACTCTTTAAATGTAAAAGAATCAACCAATCCCTAGTCAATTGTGCAAATTCAAATATAAGCATTGTTATATTATACCTTTAATTGTTTCATTCTTATTTTATCTCATATCTATTATTGTTATTGTGTGTGGCATTAAACAAAAAAGAAAGAAAATAAATTATTTAGAAAAAAAAATATTTTAATTGGTGATTAAAATTTCTACATAAAAAATAATATAGGAGTAATATGTATTTTACTTTTTAAATATTTAAAATTAAAAAAATCACGTGTGACGTTTCATAAGTTTTTATTTTATTTGAAATGGGTATCTCAAGCCTAGGAAAACTACTTTACACATCGAACTTATAATTTGATCCGTTACTTCCTGATTTTAAATTAAACAAGCTTAGAATCCTTATTTTTTTTCTTTTCCCAATGAATCCTTAATATTTTTTTGATAATGATATGTATTTTCTTCGACTAAAAAAGAATCCTTAATATTTAAATAAGTACTAGTAAAAGTTCGCACTTTTATTGTGTTAAAAAAAAAGTACTTCTATGAGACTAATGGACCCCACAATTTCAGAGTGCTTTACCTTTTCCACATTGCTTTTTAATGTTTTGAAGCGTGATTATTGCAATAAAGTAAAAAATAAAAGGTTTAGACTAATTTCATTTAGTGGCGTCAATTACGGAAGGGTCCAAGGATGACTCAAATGATTTTATGTTGAATAGCATTGACTGCGAGTATTGGGCTCACTATAATCTAAAATGTTGAACTTTTATGGGCAGAATATGTTGTTTACAGTGGGTTTGATAGTCCAATCTTAAATGGTATGTGAATGAGATATAAACCATTGAATATTACTATTTGGATTATCTTTGTTTTTGGCTTAAAACTGAATCTTGTTTTTTGAGAAAGCCGAGTAGAAACTCAAGTCATACAAAAGTCTTTTTTTTTTGGGATAGCATAATATTATAGATAAATAAGAAACGGTTACAAAGGTTAGCCCACCCCGGAGGGTTCGGCTTCATTACAGATCATAGTGGTTAACTGGGTCGGGATACAAGTATTCCATTTACCAAACAATGTGCTAAGGAGCTCCTGTTTGGCAATCCAGTCAGCTGCCCCATTTCTACCCCTAGTTACAAAAGAAAAAGAAGGGGAAGATTGTTCAGCAAAATAATAAATATTACAAATAACGTTTTTAATCGAAGGACTCAAAACAGGACGCCCAGACGCAAGTGGTTTCATAATAGTAGCCGAGTCATTCTCAATTATAACACTACCAAAAGGATAGTTTGAAACCAACTCTGTAGCTTTCAAAATACCCGTGGCCCCTGCCTCTAATACCGAATCCGCTCCAACTTTCCAACTATTACCTGTTACAAATTCACCATTAGAGTTTCTTACGATACAAGCAATTGCAGATCCTTTATCCGAGAAAGCTGCATCACAATTAATTTTAAATTTATTAGGTGGTGGTTTTTTTCATTTATCTTTAAATTTACTATTATGTGAAGTATTATCACTATTAATATTATTAAGGCTAATGTTATTATTATCCCTATCTTCTCTGTCTAGGAAGTTGAAGTCATTAGGGTTTGAAATTTTATAATATTCTTTCCAAACTTCAATAGCGTTATTAATAGTGATTAAAGGGTCACATTTTTTGCCATTATAGATAAAATTATTTCTATCTTTCCAGATATGCCACATTATCATGCATATAGGTTCTAAGATCCTATCATTTTTGTTGAAATTTTTTGCAATGTTTTGTACTTGATTTAATAACCACTGGTCTAGTTTTAAAGTTAAATCATTATCTGTTTTTAGATTAAAAGGACTAGTGAACCATACACTTTTAGACCATGGGCATCTAAAAAGCACATGTTCTACTGTTTCAATATTATTATCACAAATTTTACAGTATTTGTTGGTCCTACATTTTCTGTTAAAAAGGTTTTCTTCAGTGGATAATAGATTTTAAACGGCTCTCCACATAAAGTTTCTAATTTTTGGTGGGGATTCCATTTTCCAAAATAATTTCTAGATGTTTTTATCCCTATCAGTTGTAGTTGAAGGGTTATTTTTATTTTTAGTAGCTTGTATGACTATTTCATCTTCTTTCATTTTATGATAAGCTTCTTTGACTTTATATGTCTCATTTTTACAATAGTCAATACTTATTTGATCTTTACAAAATACCTTAGGTATTATCATTTTTTCTCTTTGATTTCCTTAGGATAAAGTTTGTTTAGTAACTCTATATCCCAAGAATTATCATTTTTAATAAGTTGATTAACCCAAATTAGGTTTAAATTTGTAGGCTTAATTGGATCTTTCTTATTACAAATCCAACTGTGCTCATAAATATTAATGTCATAACCATTGCCTAGTTTCCATTTTATGTTATTTTTGAAAGTATCTCTACCTATGAGTATGCTTTTCCACCCCCAAGATGGTGAGTTTCCAATTTTAGCTTCAAGAAAACTACAATTTTTGAAATATTTTTCTTTGAGAAGTCTATAAAGTAGAGATTCTTTTTTACTTATAAGGTTCCAAGCTTGTTTTCCAAGTAAAGCTTATTCATTAGGTGTAGATCTCTAAATCCTAATCCACCCTCAAATTTGAAAGTTATAAGTTGGTCCCAATTGGCCCAATGTATTCTTTTTTTACCTTTATATCCCCACCAGAATTTTGCAATAATGGAGTGGATTGTATATATTATATTCTTAGGAATTATAAAATTAGACATAAGGTAGTTTGGTAAACTTTGAATGATTACTTTAATCAAAATTTCTTTCCCTCCTTCAGAAAGAAAGAGAGTTTTCCAATTTTCAAATTTTAGTAGGATCCTATCAATTAGAAATTGAAGGTCTTTAGATTTGATCTACTCCATTCGGTTGGTAATCCTAAGTAGTTTCCTAGGTTATTAGTTCTTTTCATATTTAATCTTTTAGCCATTACATTTTGGATGAAAGTTGGAGTATTAGGGCTAAAGATAACCCCACATTTATTTAGATTAAGGCATAATCCAGTGACATTTTTATATTTGTTCATAATATCATTAAATGATTGTATTTCAATATTATCAGCATTTAGGAAGAAAGGGCTGTCATCTGCAAAGAGTAAATGAGTTATATCTGGGAAGCTATTTCCAATTTAATTTCCATTGAGAATGTTTTTCTCTTTTTTTTATCGCTAATCAAATCATTTAGAGTTTGTGAAATTAGACAGAAGATTAAAGGTGAAAGAGGATCACCTTGTCTAATTCCTCTGGTGGGTTTTTTAATTTGGTGGATATCCCCATTAATTAAGATTGAGTAGGTTACAGTGGTGATACAAATCATTAGTTTCCTTACCCAATCTTTATTGAAACCTATTTTAATTAGGAGATCTTGTATGAAACCCCATTCAATGTATTCATAAGCTTTTTTAATATCAGCTTTAACTGCAACCATATATTTTTTGGTTTATTTCCTTCTTTTAATATGGATAATTAATTCATGTGCAATCATCGTATTTTCCTGTATCATTCTATTAGGAATGAATGCACTTTGATTTTCTCCTACCAGGGAGGTCATATGAGGTTGCAATCTATTAACCAAAATTCTTGCAATAATTTTATAAATAAAATTAGAGCAGCTAATTGGTCTATAATGTTTAATATTAGTAGGTTTAGCAATTTTTGGTATTAAAGTAATGAGAGTTTGGTTTATCTCTAAAAGATCCCCATTATTTTTCCAAAAATTATTTATTACCCTCATAAGATCAAGTTTAATAATTTTTTAATAAGATCTGAAGAAATTTCCATTATAACCATCAGGTCGTGGAGCCTTATTAGGTCCTAGTTCCCAAGTTGCATTTTTAACTTCTTCTTCATTAATATGATTATTTAAATTATCAGCAGATATTTTATCAATTTTACTAGTAATGAGATTAATAGTTGTTGTAATCTCTTTTTCCTACTGTTGTAAAGATATTATTAAAATAGTTAACTATTTCAATATTTATTTCATCTTTATTATCAATCCATTCACCATTTTCATTAGTAATGTTAAGAATTTTATTTCTACACCTTCTTTCTTTTATGCAAGCATGATAATACTTAGTATTTTTATCACCCTTTTTAAGCCAAATATTTCTAGATCTATCTTTCCAAAAACTTTCTTCCCTTTTCCAAGTTTCTTCAAGTTCTTTGGTTGTAGTATTATATTCATCCCAATTAAAACTAGGACTATTAGAATTAGATATTGTTTCTAGTTTTTTAATAAGTTTTTCTATTTGGATTTTATTATTTCCAAATTTTTCCTATTCCAGTCTCTTAAAGCCTGGCTACATTTTCTATGTTTATGGTTGATTATAGCATTAGGGTTTCCCCTAAGTGAGCTATAGTCTGCCCAAACTTTTTTGATAATATTAAAACAATCAATTTCAGTTGTCCAGAAATTTTCAAAGTAAAATCTTCTTTTCTTTTTGTTTTCAGTTTTATCATGATGCAGTACTAAGGGGCAGTGATCTGACCCAATAGCAGGTAAAATTGCTACCCAAGCATTTGGAAATAGCTTATCCCATTCAGAGTTATGAATTGCTCTGTCTAGGATAGCTTTAAAAAGTTTATTACCGGCTCTTTTATTTGTCCAGGTAAATCTACAACCATAAGAGGTTGTTTCCTCCAAATTGTGGAGGTTAATAAATTTATTGAAATTTTTAGTAGATTCTTTATGACATACAATACCACCTAATTTCTCATTTATAAATCTTATACAATTAAAATCACCAATTAAAGACCAAACAAAGTTATGGGGTTTTAAATTATTTAAGAAACTTAGAGAAATTTCTTTATTAACATCATAGGGGTTCAAATAGATATAAGTACAAAATATTGGGGTCAAATCCTCACCCACAATTTTCGTATGGATAAAGTTAGGAGAACTTTGTAAAATTCTTATTTTTAATTCTTTCTTTACCATCAAAGCGAGGCTGCCTCTCTCCCCAATTGGCTCCACCGTGTTAATCAGATTCATATCTAAAATACTTGCTATGTTTTCAAGCTTATTAAAATTATTTTTAGTCTCAGATAGAAAAAGTACCTCCGGGCGATGCTTAGCGCAGAGGTCACGAGCTGCCTGGACCGTCAAAGGATTGCCAACGCCTTGACAGTTCCAGGCTATGTGAATCATTGAAAGAGATGGGGTTGATTAGGAACAACCCCAGAAAACCTTTTTTTCATTTTTGAATAATTCTTCATTAACTCATGGGTCACTCTTCTATCATACGGTATATTATATACCTTTCCTTTTATATCTTATAATTAAAAATCGAAATAAATAATATATGCACTATTACTAAATTATCCTTTTATATATATTTTATTTTTTTTAAATAATATTTATCTATAGACTGAAATACCCATGATATTAATATTTTTTTAAATACATATGAGCCACTTTGGATTCGGAATCATTTTGACTCCAAAAAGATTTGATCCTAAGACCTCTTGGTCTTTGCGGAGTAACCTAACCACTAGACCAACTATTGATCTTTTAATTAATTATATTGTGAAAATATAAAATGAATATCAATAACTAAATAAAAATAAATAAAAAACAAAATAAAAATAGAATATAATTCTCCACCCACCCACGCTTAGTCTGCAGAAGCATTCGAAAAAAAAAAAAGCATGTACCGTAGATAAAGAATATTCGGGAAAAAAAAATCTGCAGAGAGCGTAAGGTTTTGTTATTTTAATCCAAAAAATTGAAAATTCTTCATAGAAGAAGCATCCTCTTTGCTGCAAATCTAGAATTTTATTTACAAAACCTAAAAAAAGAAGCGTGCGACTATCATCTTCATGTATCTATTCCGCAAGGCCGATTCATAGTATACATCTAATTCAATTGATCGGAGTTCCGAATCTTAAACTCATACAATTCGTCATTCCTTAATTTACAGTTAGTAATTCCTTCTTTACAGTTTGTAATTCTTTCTTTTACTGTTCGTAATTCCTTTTATAAGAGTTTGCTTCTTTTACGGATCGTAATTCCTTCTTTTACACTTCATGATTCCTTTTTTAACAGTTCGTAATTCCTTCATTAGCACTTCGTAATCCATTCTTTTACAGTTCGTAATTCCTTCTTTTACAGTTCATAATTCCTTTTTTCACGGCTCATAATTCCTTTTTTCACGATGCGTAATTTATTCTTTTACGGTTCGTAATTCCTTCCTTTACAGTTTGAAAGTCCTTCATTAACGGTTTGTTATTCCTTCATTAAAGTTTCGTTATTCCTTCTCTAACGGTTCGTTATTCCTTTATTAAAGTTTCGTTATTCCTTCTCTAACGGTTCGTTATTCCTTCATTAACAGTTCGTTATTCCTTCATTAATGGTTCGTTATTCCTTCTATAACGGTTCGTTATTCCTTCATTAACGGTTCGTTGTTCCTTCTCTAACAGTTCGTTATTCCCTCTTTAACAGTTCGTTATTCCTTCACTAACGGTTCGTTATTCCTTCACTAACGGTTCGTTATTCCTTCACTAACGGTTCGTTATTCCTTCACTAACGGTTCGTTATTCCTTCACTAACGGTTCGTTATTCCTTCATTAACGGTTTGTTATTCCTTCTTTAGCGGTTTGTTATTCCTTCATTAACGGTCTGTTATTCCTTCTCTAACGGTTCGTTATTCCTTCTCTAACGGTTCGTTATTCCTTCTCTAACGGTTCTTTATTCCTTCATTAACGGTTCGTTATTCCTCAGTTCGTTAATCATTCATTAACGGTTCGTTATTCCTTCATTAACGGTTCGTTATTCCTTCATTAACGGTTAGTTATTCCTTCATTAACGGTTCGTTATCCCTTCATTAACGGTTCGTGATCCCTTCATTAACGGTTCGTTATTCCTACATTAACGGTTCGTTATTCCTTCTTTAGCGGTTCGTTATTCATTCATTAACGGTCTGTTATTCCTTCTCTAACGGTTCGTTATTCCTTCTTTAACGGTTTGTTATTCCTTCTCTAACGATTCGTTATTCCTTCTCTAACGGTTTGTTATTCCTTCTCTAACCGTTCGTTATTCCTTCATTAACGGTTCGATATTCCTCAGTTCTTAATCCTTCATTAACGGTTCGTTATTCCTTCATTAACGGTTCGTTATCCCTTCATTAACGGTTCGGTATCCCTTCATTAACGGTTCGGTATCCCTTCATTAACTGTTCGGTATTCCTTCATTAACGGTTCGTTATTCCTTCATTAACAGTTCGATATTCCTTCATTAACGGTTCATTATTCCTTCATTAACAGTCCGTTATTCCTTCATTAACGGTTTTTTATTCCTTCATTAACGGTTTGTTGTTCCTTCTCTATCGGTTCGTAATTATTTCTCTACAGGTTCGTTATTACTTCTCTATCGGTTCATAATTATTTCTCTACAGGTTTGTTATTCCTTCTGTAACGGTTCGTTATTCCTTCTCTAATAGTTTGTTATTCCCTCTGTAATGGTTCGTTATTCTTTCATTTATGGTTCGTTATTCCTTCTTTAAAGGTTCGTCATTCCTTCTCTAACGGTTCGTTATTCCTTCATTAACGGTTCGTTATTCCTTCTCTAACAGTTCGTTATTCCTTCATTAACGGTTCGTTATTCCTTCTCTAACGGTTCGTTATCCCTTCTCTAACGGGGATTACATGCTAATAACTCGAGCTATATTCTCATATTACTTCTCTTTCATATTTATTTTCTGTCTTTAATTTCTTAGTTTTAATTTAGTTTAATTAGAAAATCAAACAAACATCTATTTGTCTTTACTTTTATTTGCGTTTAGTTGTTCTAGCTTTAATTTATTGCACTTGATTATTGCATAAGATTCGCCTAACCTTCGTAGTCTCTGCGGAACGAATCTTAATTATTTAACTAAAACTTGCATACGATCTGTATACTTGCAGAACCGTGTAGCTTTAGGGTGTTATTTGCACGTTATTTATATCTTATTTTATCACACCCTAGGCCCCACCACATATTTCACACATCTTCTGTATTTTAGACCATATTCCTAATATATAGGGTGTCCATCATTGGCGTACCATGGCTCATATTCTCCTAACTCTTCCAAAAACAACTTAAAAAAATTTCTTCTTGATATTTGGATATCCAAATTTTCCCATGTATTCTTTTCTCTTTCTTGAAGCCTCAGTTGAGCTAAATCGTATTCCTTACTTCTCTATTTTAGATATCATAATCCTTGTTTGCCATCTTGGTCTATCAGTTTCACTCTTCCCAGCCTCCCAAACTAACAATTTAGAAGAAGAAATACTAGCCTCATCACTTAAAAAATATTGACCGTGAAGTAACTTATCATGTCAGTAGGTTTTACCCTGAACTTGATACCTTCCTTTGTCGCTTCCTCCTATTCTTATATGTTATATTTCTGAGCATGAAAATCCAGATTGGTCCTAGTTTGGTGAAATAGATTTTCCCACCTTCCTAACCTTAATCAGGTCCTCATCATTGCTCTCACATGTTTTTGATTTCATTAATAAATATCCTATTTTGGATAATACATAATTTTAGGCTACTATTTTTGGTCTTAGCTTCCAGCCTATTCATATTTCAATTATATACATTGTTATCCTTTTATTGGTCTCAAGTATTTTTCGCATTAGCTAGAAATCCACTTCCAACCCCACCAAATTATTTAGTGAGTCCTTGAACAGTGTTTTCCATCATAGTACAACATCCCATTCCAACCTCAATCTTGTTCATAACTCTATATTGTTAGATCATTTGTTCTACCTCCATACCTACTTGATTTAAATAGACAAAGGGACTAATTCCAAAGAAAGGCCATCATTTGTAAAGATAGAGATTGAGTAATCATAAGTGGTGCAGGTAAGCTAAGACTTCTTTATCTAGAATAAGATCAGATAGGGTATTACAGTATCCATTGGTGTGGCCGAGAAATCCGCATCTGAAGCAAATGAATTCCAATTTATCATAGTGAAAGCAACTCAAGATAGATCATTTGCATCAGACACTACACAAATACTTGGCAAGACTAGTGAATGAACTCTTAGCTTAACTCTAAGCTTACAGGTAGAAATTAAATACCATTTTCTCTTGTGCAAGAGGGTAATCAAATTTCACAACTTATCCAAGGTAATCATTCATAGTGATAATGGTTCCAATAGTATTCTTTTTGAATGAATGCCTCGACTTGGACTCAAATAGAAGAAAGGTTTAAGTTCAACTCATAAAATTGGAACATTGATCTCCCATTTTATCAGCATAACATACAATTCATTAATATTGAAAGGCATTATTTCCTAAATTTGATTTTTGTCTTCCAAGAGTCTAAAACAAGCTAAAACAGGTTGAGCATGTTTCAAGCATACTTCCTTCCCGTTGGGTTCTCCAATAGCTCGAGGTCTATCTTTTTTTCTACAACATAGCTAGGCCAGCACCAAATGGTTCACCAGTAAGTGAGTATGAAGCAATGTGTATCGCATCTTGGGCAAAGTTATTGACTTTTATTGTAATGTTGTGGCATTAGATGTAGTAAATGATTATGGACCTCTATTGATACGATAGTGGTGGTATGTGGTGGTATGATCCTTTGGGAAGAGAATATGAGTGAAATGTGTAGCATGTGTGGGTGTGACAATAAAAGAAGAAATCAGTTAAATTTAAATTTAAATTTGGGGTGAGTTGTGTGATTTATATATATATATGTGTGTGTGTGTGTGTGTGGGGGGGGGAGGGGTGTGTGTGTGTGTGTGTTAATAATTGATAAAGAATTCGAAAATAAAAATTGAAACTAAAAGAGTAAGTTATTATATGTAGTTCAAATTTCGAAGATATCTAGTAGTAAATCAATATGGAAAATGATCTCTCTAAAACACTCTGCAACTAAAAGCTATGAAATATCATCTTCTATGGGTTAACTGGATTTTTTTTCCTTTTATGTTATCCCTTTCACCTCCCTGCTACACAAACCTTTCAATATGCTCCTATCAATTTTTATTTCTCTTCCGTTGGTTTTGGTACAAATTTGAACTTAGGATACATATGTAACGAACCGCCACTACTCTTATCATCATCTAATGACGTGGAAGGCAAGCTATTGCTTGGGGAAGACCAAAACTTATTCTTCTAAACACATGCATCACGTTAAGTGGACTACATTTCTCTTTTTTACGGCTATAATAAGTTAAACGATTGCTTGACCTTTGAGGGTTTTCTTTCTCCATTTCTTCTCCTCAGAATTCACAAGTATTCTAAAAAGATCGTTGGAAAAAATTTCTTGGTAATTTACATTGATACGACCCTGTTTTATTGGATGAATTCTTTCGAGTGCATGCATTGACATGTCATGATTTTCTATGCAATTTTTTAGGACGATTATGTGGCTTCTATTTTGATTTTTCTTATCTACCTCCACACAATATCCAGACGAAACGTGAAGGCTGTTCGAATTTTCGATATTTTCAAGCATTTCTCTTTGGTGTTTGTGGCTTATCTCGAACGAAAATCAAAGGTTACTAATACTAATGGGAATCTCTGGATGACTAGGCTAAAATTAGATGGTCCACGACTGACACAAGCATGCTCTATAGAAATATCTCTTTTGTTGGTTTCAAGAAGGTAATCCCGATGTACTCTTCTTGGTGTATATTTTATTTTTCAAGCACCTTGTTTCTTGTACCCTTTGAATTACTTCTTTGTTATTCACTCTATGGATTTATTCTGGTTATGATATTTGACACATGCACATTAACTATTTCTCGATTTGGGTGGCTACTAGATTCGGCAGATTATCTTTCTCTTCTAAACCATCAAAACATTTTCTGCCACACACATAAAATTATATAAAACAAGTCCAATGGTGTTGGAAAGTTATAAAACTGAAAGAGACTTGGCCTAGGTTCTTCTTCTGTTTATTCGAGTTCGATGGGAAAGATGAAGTTAGAAAAAGGATTTTGGATTTTGAACTCAGAGCAGATTTTATTGGCGTTGAAATTGTCGATGCGGAAATTATTTGCATAGAGATTGTTGTCCCAAATGTCGTTGATGCAAAGATCGATGGAGCTTAAGTGGTTGGCGGTTTGTTCATAATTTTTCCCTTAAATATGATGCTTGAGAAATATCTTATTAGTAAATCGTATTCGTTTGGGTCTCATGGTCTCGGAATCGAGTTCTTGGGTTGGTTTGAAAGTCTGATAGAGTGTATGTTTGTCGCTCATTTCTCGTTTTTTTATTGATAACAGTGGGAAAGTTAAGTATGACAAAGACACAAATGATAATACCCGTAATTTCAAAGTTCTTTCAATTAAAACAAAAAAATTTAGCTTCAAAAAACGGTGAACGAGTACAGTGTTAGTAGTTATCATGACGACACAAGTACCCGATCTCTTCTCGTGAAGGAAAATGATGTGCCAGTTTTACTGATGGACGACGAATAGTCCTCTAAGGTGGCCAAATTTTATGAATAGTGTACTTTCTTGGTACTTTCAAGGTGCGAGGGCACCAGTGACAAGGAAAAGGTTTGAATCTCTCACCACGAAATATAAAACTTCTATCGTGTGTATTTTTGAATCTGGACTAAGGAAAAAAGATCTTAGATCGTGAAAGCAGTTTTGGAAATTTCACAAAATTTCCATTTGGTCGAACATGGACAAAGATCGTTTTTGTCCGGGGGATACTACTTGCTTTAAAGGAAGAAATTGAGCTTAAGGTCATTATTTCTAATGTATCTTTTGTTATCGCTAAAATCAATTATATTATGTTTGCTCATGCGCTTACAAACGTGAAAGATAAAGATAAAACATGGTATCAAATTACATCATGGAAGAACTCTGTTAAGTGTCCGATGTTAATTATGGGTGATTTTAATGAAATTGAAAATATCTCAAAGAAAAAAGGTAAATTAACACCTAATCTGGATATGATACTAAGGTTTAACAAATTTATGAATGATAACGAGCTTATCAACATTTCGACCAAATGATGTTTATTTTAGTGGTCAAATAAAATATGTGAGGAGGAATGTGTCAAAGAACAGCTAGATAGGGCGATGACTTCGGAAAGCTGGATCAAATGTTTCCAAAATTACTCTCTTCGAGCAGAACCTGCTATTGGATCAGACCATTCACCTTTGATCCTTACAGAAGACAAGATACTAGGTAAACACAAGATATATTTTGTTTTTGAATCCAAATGGTTGAACACGTAGAGTATAGAGATATTATCATAAATGCATGGTATGGTGTATACAAAACTAAGAGTATAGAAGCTTTTTGCTTAAAAAGATACCATATGCCTCGCGTTATCTGGGTGGAGCAAAAAAACTTTTAAAAATAACATGAAGCTCATCAACTATTACCAAAAGGAACTCAGTATTTTATAGATATTCCTTATAGTGATCAGAATAAAAGAAAAGAAGAAATGTTCTTATCCAAGTTTGAAGATCTTTGTATCATGGAATAAGCTTACTAGGCAGATATGGGAAGGTATTTATGGATCAAGAAAGGTGACAAGAATACGGTGTTTTTTCATGCCTTTACGATCTTGAGAAGGAATTTCAATAAAATTGGTAAACTAAAGGATGATAATGGTAAATGGGCCGAGGATTCATCGGTGATCAAAGAAATGATTTTAAAATATTATTATCAGTTGTTTTATGGAGGTACAAATATAAATATGGTTGATTTGTTGAATCACACTTCGCACAAGGTTTCAGATGATATGAATAATGTTCTAAAAGAGCTCTTGACCTCGATGAAGATAAAGTTGCAATTTTTAGTATATCGGGATCTAAATCACCTGGACCAGATGGTCTTCTAGGGAAGAGTATTAGGATATCACAAAGATGACATTTTATCTTGTGTTATGAAACTTTTTAACCCTTATACCGAAGGGTGAGTCCCAAAAAACATTTAAGATTATAGGCTGACATCGTGCATTAATTTCAGCTACAAAATTGTCACAAAAAACTTGGCAATAAGACTACAACCACTCAAAGGTCATATCATATCTCCGACACAATTAGTTTTCATCAAAGCTCAAGAGATTTCATATTCCTTTGATACGAAGCGTAATACAAAAAAAGATGTATGCGACAATTGAACTGGACATGGAAAAAGCGTATGATAAAGTCAATTGAGTTTTTCTTCTCAAAATCATGGCAAAGCTCAGATTCTGTAAATAAATTGAGAGAATGGATCTTTAATTGCATCTCATCAGTGTCATTCAAGTTAAAGTTAATAGGGAAAGACTTCGAAAGTTCTCGACAAGCCAAGGAATTAGACAAAGCAATCCCTTATCACCGTTATTATTTTCAATTATGACGGAAGGCTTGATTGGGCTAGTCAATTTCAAATGTAGAGAATGTATAATTAAGGATATTGGCATTACTAGGACTTCTCCCAAACCGACTCACATGCTTTTCGATGATGACACCCTTTTCAATATTAATAGAAGAGAAATTGAAGAATTCAAAATGATAATTACAGAGTATTGTAAAGCCTCAGGTCAAAAAGTCAACCTTGCCAAGTCGGCTATATTGTTTTGCAAAGGAACAAAGTAAGAGGTTATAGAGGAGTACTCTAGCTACTTAGATGTGGAAAAGAAGAATTTTCTGGGCAAGTATTTGGGTACCCCACTTACCCTCAAGAGAGCAATAATAGAGAATCTTAACTACATAAAGATCGTATCCTATCGAAATCGGTTAGATTGATATCGAAATTATTATTTGACGGAGGGAAAGAGGTCCTGATCAAGGCGGTACTCCAAGCAATTCCGAATTGTGCGATATCTGTTTTTGAATTTCTTTTAACGCTTTGTATGAAGATGGATAGTCTAGTCGAAGACACATTGGTGGAATTCGTCAGACAAAAAAAGGATTCACTGGATTACATAGAAGAAAATTGCAAGATAAAAAAAGATGGGAGTTATTGGATTAGGTATTTCCACAAAATGAACGTCGCATTGCTTGCTAATCAGGCTTGGTGATTAATCAAGAATCCCGATTCTCTAGTCGGGACGGTCCTCAAAGGTATATATCATCCTAATTCGACGATTTGGAACTCAAAACTTAAGCAAAAAAAATCATAGAGTTGGGATAGTATTCTTAAAGGTCTGGAGTTTCTTAAAAAAGAGGGCATTTGGAAAATTGGATGTTTTGGGTGATAAATGGATCGGGAAAAACATAACAATGGATAAACCTAAAGACTGTGATGTGGAAATTGTGGCGTAGTTATTCAACAAAGATTTAACAGGTTGGGATCTCGACGCAGTTAAGAAAGCTTTCCCGTGGAATTTGATCAACAAGATCAATCTGATCCCGGTGCTAAATTTGGATAAAGAGGATATGATTATCTGGCCCCACACTAAGGATGAAACTTCTTTTGTAAAATCAGGATATCACGCGTTAGTTCAAAACAAGGAGGATCAGATAGGTCAAAGTTCAAGGTTGAGAGAGTTAAATAATTTTGATTCTTTGAAAATGATATGGAATACGAATGTACAAGGAAAAATTAAGCATTTTGCATGAAAAGCTATTAATGGAGCTATCCTAACAAAGAAGAACCTAAATAAAAGAAAATGTGTGGATAACTCTATGTGTGAGTGGTGCAAAATGGATGACGAATCAGTGGTACATCTCCTCCTCAAATTTCCGTTTAGCTCTTTAGTCTGGGCTTCTTAAAAATTACAAATTAAAGTTGATCGCGAATTCAATAAAAACATTGAAGAATAAATTAGTTTAACTTATAAGAGCTATTCTAATACTGACTAAATTTCTCTTCTTTCATTTTGTGCACGATGTGGTTTATTTTGCAACCAAGATAACCGGACATGTGTAAAAATATTAGATGGGAGGCTAAAAGAATCAATGATAGGGTTATAAAAGTCAATTAAAAGGACGACGGTAATGGCAATCAGGGAAGAAAACATGATATCGAAGGCGGATCATTATATAATGATGAATTAGAATGTGTTTTAACTAAACGACAGCTCTTTTACTAAAGAATGAGAACCGAAAGGAGTGACGACGATGACAATTTAACAAAGAAAGCAATGTTGAACATAAAGTGATTAAAAGGGGAAGAGTCAAGTCGTGTTTGCAAGGAGAGTCGTGGGCCATTCTCTTTGCGATTAAATCAGCGGGCGACCTCTCGTTCAGGAGTAGCTTTTTCTACTCGGATAACTTTGAAATTGTTCAATAAATGAGGAATAAAACAGAAATTAATTGGAAGTTCCGTTCAATCATTAAGGAGATTTACAAATGGATGAAGAAATTTCCAAACTGACAGGTTTTACACATAAGAAGAGATAGAAATGGAATAACAGACTATGTAGCCAAATGTGCAAAGATGTGTATGTTTTCGGAGGTAACTACTAATTTCTTGTCAATTTATGTAAAAATAAAAGATTAAGATAATCTTGTGATTTGGTTGGTACTAGTTGATTAAAAAAAATATAGGTTAAATATAGATTCAATTTATTAAAAGAAAATTAAAAATATAAAAAGTTACTTAATTTTTCAAAATCAAATTTTGACAAAATCAAAATTTCTATTTTCACATAAGAATTAAGAAATGGGTTAAAAAAAGAATATTCTCAAATTTGTTTTTAAGTTTTACTATTAACTATAGCTATTTACACATATTGAGATCGAAACATATCGAGATGTTTAATCTCATTTCGGGATGATATCTT
This sequence comes from Nemophila menziesii, assembly GCA_029959085.1. Taxonomy (NCBI): domain Eukaryota; kingdom Viridiplantae; phylum Streptophyta; class Magnoliopsida; order Boraginales; family Hydrophyllaceae; genus Nemophila; species Nemophila menziesii. The sequence goes on along the minus strand of JARWIR010000001.1, from coordinate 27,772,972 downwards.
TTTATTTTATTAGAATTGGTGTAGTTGACAATTGACATGGTTTGAACCTGTACCACCTAAAAAGATAAATAAAGCTCTAACCAGTTAAACTGATCCTAATTGGTTGATCCTTAATAGTTTCTGGTTACTTTTGCTTTATTCTTTAATACTTCTAAACAAAATTCGGATTTAGTAAAAGAAATAGTACAGATAAGTGAGTAGAGTTCTCCGTGTTTTCTTTTTGTTTCGGTCAAAGTACAATCAATGAAGATATGAACACGTTTAAGTTTTACATTCAGCCGTAAATATTTGCATGCATGCATAATCATAAATTTATCCCGCTTCGGGATGTATGTGCATTCGTGTTCAACTTAATTTATAACCATTAAATACACATCGATAATCTCTATAGGGTACAGTAATTAAAACCACATTTACGTCTAATTATTATAATTTTGACTATAACCCCCCGATCGTGTGCACGAACTTCAATAAATATTTAACACAAATTTATATAGTAGTATAAATATAAACTCCATTTCACTCATCATTTCATTTATTTATCAACTTCAATTTCGTGAATGGAGAACAACAATGACTATGACTGGTTTTGCATTGAGGATCAACTACCTCAAGGGTAAGCATTAGGAGAGCACTTTTTCCTTTAATTACTAAGTTTGTACTAGCTATCTTTACAACTAATTTTCTTTTTCTGTTGACCTAGAGGATGGAAACAATGCCAAACATTCTTAGACAATTTTGACCGATCTTCACTTGAGTATGTTCCATATGAACAATTCACACACAAGAAAGATGATCCTGGACTCTCATACTTAGATGAATTCAAAGATTTTGAAGATTTGTGGGAACTTATCAACATGCCATCATTTTGTGACGATAAAATGATAAACGAACAACCTAAGCCTCTAACCACGGTAGTTGACTGTTCACGATACAATCAACGATTTGACAACGATAATAATATTAAAGAATCTAAGCCTCTAACAATGGTAGTTCACGATTCCAGATACAATGAACGATTTGATAACAACTATCAGTTTACTAGTAGTACTACTCGTGATCATTGTTCATTCCCTAAGGCAGTGTGTTCACGTATAAGCATAAATAAAAAGGTGGCGAAGAGGCTTAATGGTGGAAAGGATAAATGTCGTCTATTGGAGTTGGAAGATATTAAAAAGTACTTTGACATTCCTATAACAAACGCAGCTAAGGAATTAAACGTGGGATTGACAGTATTGAAGAAGAGGTGCCGAGAATTGAATATTATGAGATGGCCTCATAGGAAGATCAAGAGCTTGAAAACCCTAATTCATAATGTTAAGGTACGTACGTACACATTTTTATTAATTTGTCTTTTTTCTTCTCTTTCCGAATTTTAAACGAGATACTGTGAAGTCCCAATTTTTTATTTCTTTTTTGCATCGGAGGCAAAAGGCCAGTAAAAAATTCAGGCTTCAGAACAAGTGAAACTAATTTTCGAAATAAATGAAGAGTAATTAATATAATAGCTGAAATTTGGTACAGGAACTAGGATTGACAAATGAGATTGAGAGGTTGGAAGAGCACAAAAAGATGGTAGAATCAATCCCAGAAATCGAATTGACTGAAAGCACGAAGAAACTTCGACAAGCTTGCTTCAAGGCCAATTACAAGAAGAGAAGGTCTCAACAGCTGATTGCTTTCCCTTGACCTCATCCACCCGTTTCGTGTTTCTAGCTTTAGACGCATCTTTCAATTCAATTTCCATTTTGAGTAGGGATTTTGGATAGTGTCTTTATTTAGTTATAAGTTATAACATGCATGCACCTTCAGTGAAATGCTTTATTTCACATTCATTCAATGGACTGAAATTTTTTATTTTATAATCTTGATTAATTACATATACGCTATGGTAGAATCTTGATTTTGGAAGTAGAAAATATATACGCGTATTGTCTAGTACTATTATTGCAGCTAATTACACATTATAATTATATAGTTATTGACAATTTTAATTTTTATATAGTACTACCAATGGTGTAAATGTGAGATATACCCTAAAATACTTTCAAGTTGAATAACCTTATAAAAAAAAAATAAAGGCTGAGAGTTGTTCTTGGTTGGTTTGTACTTAATTAGAGTGAGAAGGGATTAGTTCGGATTTACTACAAATATGTATAGAAGACGTGTATAATTTTTGTATATTTTTCGTAAAAATATATAGTTATGGTGCCTGTTTAACCGGGGCGGACAACCATGTAAAAGAAAAAGAAAAAAGAATTAAGAGAAGGGACTAAGAAATTATGCGATCAAACCTTATTAATATCAAATGACTTTCTATCTTTTTTTTTTTTTTTGGACATAAATGACTTTCTATCAATATTTATTTATTTGGCCATATATATGTAAGGTTTACACTAAAAGTACTTTTGACAAGTTGACAACCATTTTCAGGTACAGCTATACTAGTAGTATAGTAGTAGTTGATACTCCATTTATTCATTCAAAATATTGTTATGATACAAACACATTTTAATTTGGACATATATAAATTCAACACATGGAGGTGTCGATAAATTTCTTGTGAAGTAAAGGGCTGCAGAGGAGCTGCGTCCATCTTCACGTTAGCCATTCTTTCAAGGTCTTTCATGTCGACGTCCCCATGGGACCGCCAGCTTAAAGTTTTCATAAATTCCTACCTGTTATACAACAAAACACCCACAAAATTGATCAACAAATTAATTCTATATACTTTATTTCAGTTAGTAATATAATTAATTGATCAACAAATTAATGTGATCATCATTTGATTTCAAATAATCAATCTCATGTGCCTTTTTTTTCTTAAACCTGAGTAAAAAAGCCATAATTAACTTTCACTCAAGACATATTTAGCCTCCACCTCTTACAAATATTTAATCCTTCCCAAAAATATATTTAGAAGTTTTTTTGAAGAAAATCCGTAGATCTATCCTTGTCATAAGTTATATATCCAGTAGGATGCACTTATATTATTTCAATGCTGTAATATAAAGCAATCATCATGATTATTTCATTTATATTAGCTTTCAGGACCAGTTTCTTTATGGAGTAGTAGCTAGTAAGATCTATCTACTACTGAAAATAAGTACATTCACAATAAATAACACGAGGCTGCTACATCATGATGAATAATATAAGTAGCCTACATGATGATTTAAAGGGTATATTTATATTTCGTGATTATTTTTTGAATATATATATATATATATATATATATATATATATATATATATATATATATATATATTTTATATATATTTAAAGGGTAGAAGATTAGAAGTATTGACTATTTCATTATATACTAAGTAACTATTACTTAAAACCTCTCTTGTTAACTAGTTGGGATGAGCTCACTAGTCAGGGTCTTAGTCATCCAATTTAGTGGTGCAAGTTAGAACCGAGTCAATGACACCGAATCGAAAGTGGTTTAGTGGTACAAGTTCGAACTGAGTTAATGACTCCGTGTTGAAAGTGGCTCTCCTATGTGACAAAATAAATAAACCTTTCTTGTTGAGCTGTATTTAAATTATAATTATAGTCCCTAAACTCTTTCACAGTATTGCACAATATCTCTCTATTACCATTTTAAATAGTAGATGCTACATTTTTAATAAGTATAGAAACTAAAATTGCAATTTATTTTAAAATAACTAGAATAAGGTTTGATCAAGGATGTTTTCCCCTATTCAAAAATATAATTTCAGAGAAGTTTTCCTGTAAAGGTAAATCAGTGATTAGAGTCAGTAGTATATGGGGAAGAAGTAAGGTACCAAAGGATTAGTAGAAGCAATGGCGAAGAAATTGAAGAAGTTTCCTTTCCTCGTAACCCTTGTAATCTTCACATTTGTACCCTTGTTGTTGTTGGGAATTAGCTTTCGGTCCTCTTTAAAGCTACCACTAAACCTCCAAGAACCATACCTCGATGATGATCTCTGCTTAGTCTTAAACGACCCTTTACGGAAAGAGAATGATAATGCCTTCGGCTGAGACAAAGATCGTTGGCTATACTCATAAGGCCCATCAAACACGGTAGTTGGAGAAGCAATCGTAGCATGATCATTTAACAACAATCTTGGAGGTAATTCTAAGCACCTGGCTGCAGCAGACTTGTTCTTAGGTGGTGGTGTTGGTGGTGGTGTATTGATCTCGGCGGTGGCGGAGGAGATGGCTGTGGTTTTGGGCTGACCTGGTGCTACTTCCCAATCAAATGGGATGGAAGCTCGTGATTTTAGTGGTGGTGTTAAGATATCTGTAAGGTTTCTTGGTTTGCTTGGAAGTTTAGATAAAGAAAGCTTTGGTGTTGAGCTGCTTACTTCATACTCCATGTTTTTTTTTTTGGCAAGTTGGTTAGTTAGTTAATTAGGTTGTGGATTTGTATATATAGCAAAAACTTTGAGGGGTTTTTTCGAATTCTTTTTTAATATGTGAAGTGGTGGGCCTGGCCGTCTGGAGATGCATTTACTGTAAGAAATGTGGAGCGGTTGGGTAATTGGGTTGGTGATGAATGCTATTAGAAGCTCCATAACGCTCCTGCCTCTTCTTCTTCACGAGAGTAAACAATTATAACGGCTATGGACCAAAATTCATAACCTCTTCTTGCTACTAAAGGGGTTTTCATATTATAATTGAAATTCAAAAGTAAGATTAGTATATATATTAAATTTTAGAGTAAGGATATACCACACAATATACCACCTATGATGTAACATGATATAATTAGAATTGAATTGAATATCTACTTATATCTGATTAATGATTTATTATCAATCAAATCACGCCACATCGTAGATAGTATATATTGGATGATATGACATGGGTGGTATATATCATTACTCTAAATTTTATACATTTTTTCTAAGAAGGGACACAAAACTAGAAAGGATCGAGGTGAAATTCTAAAATAGAACTTTCAAGATATAACATTTCAATATTAACAATTAGACACACATTATTTAAATTTTGACAATCACTAATAAAGCGCACTTTATTAGCGACCAAATTATTAACGACTACATGTGTGTGGTCGCTATATACATGTCTTTCATAACTAAAAAGTATCGTCGACTACATAAGTTATCGCATACCTTATTTGTAATTCATGACTACGTGATTTAGTCGCAAATATACACAAGTCGTCGCTAAAGTTATTAATTAGATTTTAATATTTTTATTCTCGTAAAATGTAGTCGATGTTGATCACTTCTATTAGCGACTATTTTTTGTCGTCGCGGCTAACAATCAATAGCGACTATATACCTATCATTAGCGACGACATTAATATCTTCGCTAACGATTCTAGTCATTCACGGCTAGTTTTTTACAAAGAACTAGTCGATAGAAATGATTTGCTAATAGCGACGACAATTATCCTCGCTAATTAAAATTATTCATTAATTAGGTTTGGACGAGAATGCTGACCGGCCAATTATTCGCGAATAATCTAACGTCTAGCAACGACAATAGTCGTCGCGAGAGATAGAATTCCAAAAGTTAGAGTGGTCATTAGCAACGACTTTAGGGTCATTCGCGACGACAAAAATATCAGCGCAAATAACGTAGCTCTATAAAGCCATGCCGACTTCATTCAGTCATAACCAAACACTTCATCACTTAAAAATCAAGAGTTTAAGCAATAAATTATCCATTTCAAGGTGAAATCAAAGCATTTCAGCATCAATAACATCACTTAGGTAAGGATTCAATCTCTTATTTACATTTTAATCCTATTTTTTTTCAATTCTAAAAATTAACCTAGATTTTATATTTTTGTGTTCGTGATTGTATGTCTATGGCATGGCTTGCATCAGATTTAAAGACCAAATATCCACGTCAAAGGTATGTATTTTATCCAAGTTGCTAATTTTTATTTTGAATTACATTTTTGCTAAAAATAATTATGCTTATTTTGAATTTTTTTTATTAAATCCGAATTATATAGGTTATTTTTTAGTATTGTTTTGATATTTATTACAAAAAGTACTTAGTTATTAGTGTATGGAGTAATTAAAAGTAAATGTTTTAGAAATTTAGGGTTTTAAATACTTGTGATGGTGGATTTGATTCTAATTTTTTAAATTAGGTGCTTTAGATATGTTTTTTTAACAACATATATATGGACTTATTTGCAATTTTTAGTTAAATAGGGAATTTTTTGAAAATTTGATAAATATAAGGACTAAAGTGCAATTTTTATAAAATTAAGGATTAAATAACAATTTTAATGAATTAAAGGATGAACATATAATTTATTAAAATATAAGTATTACAATGTAAATTTATTAAATTATCAAGATTAAATAGTAATTTTTACAAATAATAAAGATTACAATGCAATTTTGACAAAAAAAGGATTAAATGCAACTTTTTATAAAGATTAAAATGCAACAGGATTTAAAGAATCATTTTTTGATTCCTCCTTTGTATTCATGTGTGAAATGTTAGCCATTACTATACTTTGCTTAAGTTCTCTGGATTCGAACAAAAAAAAAATTCGAACAAAAAAAAAATTCTCTGGATTTTGCTTAAGCTATTATTAATTTGTGTTTGATTTTAGTGTACACCATGATTTTTCGATATTAAGTGATCAATGTTTACAGAAAAATGTCTTTCAATTATGGTTGGAGAATTTAGAGAAGAAAAAAAACATGTTTACATTCGATAGTGGAAAAATGATTGGGACTTATGGTTTTTTTAGCTATTACCTGACATGCGGCAAAATTTGAATATTTTTTTAAATTAATTTATCAATTAATCTCAACCCTTCTTTATATTTCATTGTGTTTTATTATATAAATTTACAATACTCCTAATTTTGTAAATTCCTCATAAATTAGCCCCACATTCTTCTTCCATTCTCTGGTACACACATATACACACACATAACCTATACATACGCATACAGATAATACAAATATATATGCACACATAAAACCTGACATCTCTTTTTTTTAATACATGGGATATCCAAAAAGGATCATACGATAACAATTAATCTAAAATGTAGTAAATCAAACCCAAAACATGTATCCATCTTGGTGTCTTCCATCCTATCCGGTCCCGTGTGATGATGCTCCATAATCCTTTAGGGGGATCGTTACATCGACAATATAGTTCATCATGTGTCCCGCTCTTTCATGCTAGCCAATCCGCGCAAGTATTCTCTTCCCTGAAGATTTCTTTCAGACTGAATGACCTTTTCTTACAAGGTTCTTCCCTGGTCCACTGTTCTAATGACATCAATTGCTTCCAAATAATCCACCCCTATATCTACTTTCTCTATACCTAGAGTTTCCACCATAGTAAGACCTTCACAAAGTTTGATAATCTCGATGATAACAGGAACATCATGGTTAATTCTCATGGAAAATCCGCAAATCCAATTGCCTTCTTTGTCACGAATCACTCCACCTCCTCCTCTGACATGATGCCATTTGTTGCAGCTCCCATCGATATTTATCTTGACTACTTAGATTGGCTTACTCCACCCAATGAGGTTAACAGATCGTTGCATAAGCGACACTTTTCCAGGAACAAGACCCCAAACTCTTGTGTAACTATTTTCCGCAAAATTCACTTTCATTATCATTATTTTTGCCGTCGGAAAGTCGGCACCACTAAACACCATGTTGTTCCGCTCCTTCCAAATAGTCTCGATCACCACCGCAAAAAACACTCCATAGTAATCCAGCGAATATACTTTTAATGGAGAGGTTTCCATTCCACCATCTGTTGTTTGTAAGGTCCATTGCAGCAGGTGATTCTTCTGTATGACAACAACATCAATAAGAATATACCATTTAACCAATTAAAAAAGTTGAAAAAAAGTTAACTCAGCCGTAGCCATTTCGTTTTTTTTCATATAAAATTAAAAAATCTCTTTGGTACAAATCTTTGGTTCTTATGTCATTTTATGTTTCAAAGAATGTTAATGTGATAATGCTTAATTAAATTAAGCAAAAAAGACTATTTTAAATCGTAAATTACTAAAATTTACCAATTATTCCTAAACGCTAATTCCTTAAAGGTTTTTGCAGATGTCTTTGATGATCAACCAATGTGTCATAAACGTGCACTAACATAGTAGTTTCAACCTTTATATTTCATTAATTTTCAACATTTTTGGTTATATACTTTTTTCCTTATTTGTTTTACCTAAATTTAATTTTCGATGACCTATTCTTGTTGATGTTAGTAGCAGACTGGCAGGCGTGTTGACGATTGTGTAGAGCTTGAGTTTAGGCTATATGTTTAATTATTTTTTAACATATTTGGTTATATACTTTTTTTAAACAATTAATGGAACATTAGTAAGTGTTTAAGGTGCACATACTAATTTTCTATTACTTATTAAAGATAAAAAAATTTATACCAAAAACGTTAGAAATTAATGAAACATAAAGCCTCAAACTCAATCTCTGGGCCATTACTATTACGCCTGCTACTAACCTCAACAAGAATAGGTCCATTAAAACTAAAAAAAATCCTGTTTTTAAGGTATAAAACCAAAAATGTTGTCACAACCCTATAAATTTGAATGGAAAAAATTATAATTATAAAGATGCTCACAACAAGAATAATGGACAATATTTATGAGACAAAGGTAGTAATAAATATGTGAGTTTTTGTGTCGCGTTGAAGAAGAAGAATTGGAAGGTGGGGGTTTAATAACTTTTTTAAGTTTTTCAGTGTGGGGGGAAAGGGGAGTTAGTTTTGAATATTTTTCAAAAATTGGGAGCTAAATTAATAGTTAAATTAAATTTATTTTTTTATCTTTAACTATACGTAAATTATAATTTTGAAATACCTGTTTTACTAGTGTTACGTCATAACTTAACATCAGAACTAGCATTAAGTATTAATTGAAGGACAAAAATTAAAACTTGAGTAGGTTTGGCCATTTTAAAAAAATGGATAATTATTTATTTACAAACATATTCACTGGAAAATTGGGAGGTCATTTTTCCAAACAATTAATTGAAAGAGAATAAGCTATTATTATAAACATTTGATTATATTTATATAGATTTTAAAAGAGTAAACTATAGAGATATGAATAATATCTTTGAGTTAGTGAAGATTATAATCTCAACTACCAACCACAAGTAAAACATTGGACTTTTACTATAAATACTTCTTTTATGGCAATTCTTAAGTTTTCGGGATTGATCAAACTCAATCTCAAAACCCTAAATGATATATTTTTATTAGAATTGTCAAGGATTTGGTATGCGGTTGCCACTTCTGACACTAAAGGATGTGGTCAAGAACCACCATCCTAAGAAAATGAAGCATCAATTTTAAAAGTATTGAGGATTGGTGGCTAATATGAATCTGTTACTGTTCATGTCAGATATTCTAGGATCGAGAAAGAAAACTCATTATATAGTGTATTGTTTAAATCATATGAATGAGTCTTATGAAGTCGGGCCTTACTTGACAAGATCTCATGTGGTTTAAATCTGGGTTTAAAAGTTATGAAGCCATAACGAAGCCCTGTTATTGTAACAACTGGGCCTACCCTATTAACACCAGAAGCACGTTCTAAAACATTTGATCCCCTAAGATTTGTTAAAGATCAATTCAAACAATTCCATGATGTTACCCAAACATCTTGCGGTAAGACTGAGCTTGATAAGATATTGCGTAGGATATTGACGGTGAGGGTGAATACTTCGACGTGTTGGTGTGGTGGAGGTCAGATTCACACGCTTGCCGGTATGGTCTGTGATGGCTTGGAATGTATTGTCTATCATAGTATCCACTGTCGCGCTTGAATATTTGTTTAGTACCGGGGGCAGAATACTTAAATCATCTTTTAAGTTCTTTGCACCCGAACACTGTTGAGACCCTTGTGTGTACTCAATATTGGTTAGGTAAATCAATGCGTATTTCGTTACAAGCTACCAATGACAACATTAAGTAATCGAGACCGAGTTCGGTAAGTTTTTACATATAATTTTTAATTTCGTTTACTTTACTTATGTTTATCCTTATAGAATTTATGTTTCTTACTTCTTCTCCTCCTTCTAAAATACTTCTTAAGGGATTCAACATAACCTCAACTCAGTCTGTTAGATGAGTCATAATCACAATGTTTGAAACTTCCCAGTAAGCACCCCTCAATATATGTGTGTACTTGTTTGAAATACAAATTGAGGCGATCGTAGCCACTCAGTGTTTTTACTTGTTTGAAATACAAATTAAGGTATGGTTGGTTTTCAGGGAGTCCCAGGTTATCATCCAACAATATCTGAGACAGATGAAAGTGTATTACACGAGGCCAATGATGATTTACCAGATAAATTTTTTTTTTTTACTTATGACAAAATTAAACATTTTCGAGGCCTACAAATATACCAGTATTAAACCAAAATTGTGCAAAATCCGAAGGTGCAAGGCCAAAATATCGAGTGGAAACTACCATATTTATCTAAAAAATCATGAACACAGCAACGTCTCAACATTAATAAGAACAGGCATTCTACTAATGTATTCAGTTTTGTAGGACTTGTATTATTTTTTGTGAAAACTTGTAATAGTTTAGTAAATTACTTAGTGTATCAAACAATGTTGTGTATTTATTTGTTATGATAAGTATATTTTATTTTAATTTTTGAAGTACTTAATGAAATTTTTAAATGTTTAATCAAGTTTAGACTATTTAATTATGTTTAGTTTACATGCTATTCTTTTAATAACTAAATCTATGTTTTAATATATTATCTTTGGATTAACACGAGATTAACCCGAACAAGGGTTACCCTTTCTAAAACATTGTCAAAATTTGGGTCAGATAATTTTATCTTATCCTTACACTAGACTCTCTGACCCAAAGTAAATCCAGTCCGTGCTCAACCCTAACTTTAAATATATATATATATATATATATATATATATATATATATATATATATATATATATATATATATATATATATGTGGGCGAAGTCAGCTCATTGCTAGGGGTCCATGGCCCCACTAAATCTTAAATAAAACATAACTAACTTAAAAAAATTATAAATAATTAACCTTTTAATTTTTAATTTTTTAATTTGGTCCCTTCTAACTTTTAAAAATTATTTTATTAGGCTCAATTATTTTATTTGTAGGATTTTTTTTCATTTTTTTATAATAAAATACATGTCGTATTGTATAAGAAAAAGAACTTATAGGATAATTAATAAAAACAATTAATATTGGAACTTATATTGCAATTTATAGAGACCTATAGTGAAGTTTTGTATAATATAAGGACCTATTTTACAAAATATATAGACTTATAATGCAAATAAGGCAACTTTTTTTCCATTGATGCTGCCTTTGAATCCCCTTGACCTTCCTACCTCAATCTCCCGGCTCCGCACCTATATATATATATATATATATATATATATATATATATTGACCAAAGAAAAGCTTATACATCTACATAGACTTAATTTATACCGAAAAAATGTTGGACCAAATAATAAAGTACGAACAAATTGGTCAGGGCCTTGTTATTTCTTTAGCACTTAAAGGGGAGGTACATGGTTAGAATCCCTTCCCTAACGGGTGTGAAATGAGAGGTACAAGGTTCAAACCCCTCCCTGGACATGGGTAACCTAGTTCTGATTTTTTTTTGGGTTAGGGAAACGCTTGTTATAATATGGAAAAAGAGAAAACTATACACTATACAAATGCGTTATCTACCTAGGCTCGAAAGCTTAAGGTAGCAACTATGAAGCTACTAACAAACTAACTCATACTAGTACAAGCTAATCTCCCACTATCATCCAAAAAGGAGTGATGAGGGAACAAGGAATTTAAAATGGAAAATACACACCACTTTACTTCCTTAGTAACCGTTTCCCTAGAGGTAGAGTCACCCCTAATAGTTAGGTGATTTCTCGCCTTCCACACACAATAAATGTTAGTTCTAAAACCAATCTTCCAAACTTTTCTTCTCCAATTTCTCTAGCTTTTAGCTTCTTTAACAATTTCAAAGCACTAAGAAGCGTATTCATTTCCTTATTTATTCCTATCCAAGCTTTAATTTCATCCCAAATCGTCCTCACATAAGCACAATCAAAATAAAGGTGCTTATTTGACTTGAAGTCGTCACCACAAAGAGTACAAAGCGGATCCAACTCCAAATAAATCCTGCGATCTTTAGTATTTAGCCTCTCCCTCAAAGCCATCCAAACAATAATCGCATGTTTAGGAATTACACACGAGTCCCAAATAATATTAGCCCAAGGCTTCACAAAAGTTCTACGACATGAGATTGCATAAAAATTAATAATCGATACCTCATGATTTCCTTGGTGCGCATTTCCCGAGGAGAACCATAAGGCCAAGATGTTTTCATGGCCTTCTCCTTCTAAATACCCACGTATAATATCCTTTAACTCCCAAACATTCTTCAAGAGAGGAGAATCTCCTTTTTTGGGGTTCCAATCCCAAAATTCACAAGCTATGAAATATTCCCCATGAATCCACTAATCCAAAGTGAGTCTTTTTTCTCCACAATTTTCCAAAGTATTTTAGGAAGTAATGTTTTGTTCCAAACTCCTAAGTCTTTCAACCCGAGGCCACCTTCTTCTTCCGGAATACAAATTTTGCTCCAACTAACTTGAGGTGGCTTTTTATCTCAATAGAAATTTTGACAAAAACTAATAATACGATCTCGAACACCAATCAGAACCGAAAATATAGTAAACTAAAAGCAAATTACCCCTTGGAGGGAAGAAACTCTCCAAGATCTCACATAACCTTCTAATTTGTCAAATAACAGTTTATAATCTCTCGAAAGAAAAACA